>JAODPA010029218.1:1473-12566 GCA_025585075.1 Nepenthes mirabilis
CTTTGATCTGCCCTATGTTGTAAAGCATGCACCGAACTATTCAGGTATTAACAATCATAATATGTTTAATACCTGAATAGTTCGGTGCATGCTTTACAACATAGGGCAGATCAAAGTTAACACCTTTGATAGAAGGATACTTTGAAACAATCATGTTGAGGCTTGCCCCAATTCCACCGCCAACATCAACCAATGATGTCAAACCTTCGAATCCTTTGTAATTATCGAGAATTTTTTTCATAGTTATAATAGTAAAATCAGCCATAGCTGAATTAAATATCTCGTTAAACGTTGGATCTTTGTTCATATATTGAAAAAGGGACATCTTATGGACTTTTTGATATATATCCCCTCCTTCAATAATCATATCCTTCAATCCGCACCTGTTGCATAAATCATTGTGAAAATCCATCAAAATTAATATAATTCGACCTATCAAATTTTAAAGTAGACAAACTTATGTTACGCTAGAATATAACGGTAAATTGGACCTCTTCACAATCAAAGTCAACCAAAAAATTAGCTTGATACCAAATTATATATCAAACCTTAAGTAGCTAGGAATTGAAAGTATTATATCATTTTAACTAATTATTAATAATGTATTTCTAATTATGTTATCAGAAGAAGATGTAACATATGGAGACGGTAAATTGGATTAGGGGCTCCCTCAAGAAAGTGAGGAGCCCTTCTAATACTATTTTAACTATTGAAACAAGTAATTTTTTTTTATAATATAAATATTTTGTTTTTTTGATATTTAAATAATTTTTATAAAAAATATTTTATATTATTTTTAATAAAATTGAATAATGGCAGTTGAATGGAGGCTCAATCTCGTGTGAAGCTTACCCGACTTCCCAGGTGGCGCGGTGGCAGCCAAGAGGGATCAGAGAAGCTAAAGAACCATCCTCTTGGCTCTTGACGAAGAACTTTCCGGCAGGGGCAATGCTGTACAGTCTCTCGGCCTTCCCACATTCAGTCTGCCGGGACGAACATCGGAGCAGCGAGTAGCTCGCCAGCAGCCTCAGCATCCGGTCGATCATGGACGCCGCATCCGGGTTCTGGGTCGGAAGCTTGGCGGCGATCTCCGCCGCCGAGAGGAACTTCCCGTGGCCGGCCTCTGCTATTATGTCCAGCAAGTTCAAGTCAATGGCCGCCTTCAGCACCGGCGGCACCGTGTAGACCAGCGCCAAATGCAAGGCATAAACGCCTGCCATTTCTTCTTCGTCTTCATTGCTTGTGATCGGCTTAGCAACGTTTTCAGAAGACCCCATGACTGTTTCTCTCTTTCCTCCTTTCTTTTTTTGATTCTTGATTTCTGTTCACACTGGAACTCGGAAATTTGGAGTGTTTAAATAGCAGAAGATTGACATAATGCTTACCTACTCTTCTTGCCTGTCTATATTCAATCAGTTTGAGTTGTTTTTGATTGTCCATGGAATACGTCAAGTTGACGTTTGACTCTATTGGACTACGGTTTGTGTCTTCTTTAAAACAGAGTTTTCATAATCCTATGACCAGAAGTTACAGCAGTAGGTCTCTACCTCTTGCACTTAACTTTTCAGTAGAGAGAATTTTGTTTTCTTAATCTATCTAATCACAGCTTCTAGCATAATCGTCGTTTTCTTAACAATGTTTCAAACTAATCACCCAAAAACAACATTTCAAACATCAGACATCGTACGATCGAATCTGTATAAGTATCTGATAGGTCTATGCCGTAGGAGTTAAATTTGCTAACTACTTACACGACTTCCTCTCTGAATATCCAATTATCATATANTGTCTCAATTTTCTGTGTAAAATTATTTAATGTAATGCTCTAAAATCATCTTTGAAATGTGATATTCTTTCATTTATTTTTTATGTAGAATTTTTAGTATAAATAAATAAATAAAATATTATATTATGGTAAATATTCCAAAAGTGACTAAAAAACAACTTCCTAACACCAATTATCTTTATAACAAGACTGCAACTTCCCATAAAACCATCAACTCATAAAATTTCTCTTAGCCACAAATAATAAGTTTTATACTTCCGAGTGTGCAGTCGACATTGACTAGTTAAAATAATGCAAATTGCTGCACACCAGGTCCAATTGAACTATGAATAACATCCATTATCTGTCACACAATTAAAAAGACAAAAACAGAGATTATCTATCAGTCAAGAGGAGACTTACTGTTGGTACCGCTCTTAGTTTGTAGCAGGGAACCATGAATTCATAAGCTCTAACAATTAGCTTGCTCAAGAGTATGGAATCTCAAGCTGCAATTTCAATTACAATAAATATTGTTTTTTAATAATAGAGACAAGAAGATAGCATATCTCTCTTCTTTAAATTAAAAAAAAACACTTGTCCCATTACCTACAGCACATCGAAATTCTCAAAATCAAGAATCTTTCCCCCCACTATTCTTGTGGCTGATGAGGCCCGACTTGATTTAAAAATTGACTACCGTTGGAGCAATCTCCTTTCTGGATCAGAGAGCTATGGAAAGATCGAGCTGCTGCTATGGCAGAATCACCCCTCCTAATTACTCTCTCGAGTTCACCAACCTTCTCTGACAGCATAACAACATTTCTGTTGGTCGACTTGATTAACTCATTGGCCGCGTCCAAAGCATTGCATAACTGCCACATTAAGAGAGACAAGGAGAAATAAAAGAGGTGGTGTCGGATATAAAGGCTGAAAGAACTGTACGCCCATGCTAGGGGAAGCAGCAGTGCTCAACTCCATGTCCTTCAGGAACCTCAAGGCATTCAAGTCTAGTTTTTATGAACTTAATCAGCTTACTATTACAACATGAGTCCTTCCACTTTTAGGCATAAATGAGGGAAAAAAGTGGCCAACAAACTTAATCACTGAGCTGATAGTATAGTGTCTGTTTGTATGTATAGTCGGCATAGTTTGCCGTAAATTTCAACAAAAGCATCACAAAGCAACAAACCAAAGAATAGTATTGGTTTGATAAGTGCTCCATGGCCGTAATGTGGAAATCGAAGACAAGACGAGAAGAGAGCAGGGGAGAGGGGAGTTCTGGCAAAAGAATCAGAGAGAAAGGGGGAAACAGAGAGAGAGAGAGAAAGAAAGAGAGACAAGGAGAGAGTGACAACGAGAGAAATGAAAGCAGAGAGAAAAGCTTTGTATCTTCTTACTTACTGTAACCGAGTACACCACTTTATATGCACCCTGTAACCGACTGAAGTGCAAGTAAAACAGAAAACCAACTCAACAACAATTTAACAATAAGAATAACTAACAAAATAATAATATGATGGGATTAAACATAATCCTAGAATCTAGAATTTAATGGGGAGTCGGGTTACTCGAACACTTCGGCGCTGATCGACCGGACGGACAACTGGGCTTAGTGGGTCAACGTCTGTAGAAGGCTGGACGGTTGGAGCTATTGGGCCTAGAGCAAGGAGGCCCGTTGGGACTCACAACATTGCTTTCGAGGATGTATCGACGAGTTCGTAATATTGCCGTCTCCATCAGAAAAACCTTGTCCTCAAAGTTGAACGAGAGAAAAATTTGATGAGGTGCTACCACTATGAAACTGTCGAGCCCCATCATCAGCGGAAGCTCGACCGGAAGCATGCATCTGACGTAGGTGCACCTCCCACCGGATCTCCTTGCACGTAGAAGAGCAGTGTCCCACTTTGAGTCCGTAGCATTGCAGTGAGCTCTGATTAAACACTCATACACCCATCCATGGCCATTTCTACCCCAGCTTGAGTGCCGCATCTCTGCACGGGCTTGAATCTCTGAAGCCAAATCAAAGTCACACTCGGAAGAATTGCGAGGCGCCCCGTTGCTACTGCCTCTGCTTTTAATGCCCCTCACCTTATCAAAATCTCTCCGTTGAGATATCTTCAGAATATCATTGCCAATTTCATGGTCGTCGTCTACCTTAACTCGACGGTCTTCACTCAATTCTCTTACTGCTCCTGCCATGGGCCTCGAAGTTGCTGGCCTTGGCGCCTCTTCTTGCACAAATGAGCGGAAATTATTGGTTGAAGGCCTTGTTTTCGTGCAAAACACTTCGAGAAAATTATTCATGCAGCCTTGGTTGTAGATATTGCGCCTGCAGTCTGCTCTGTATCTGAAATTCTCGTACGTGGTCTGGTTTGCGCCGATAAGATACAAATGGAAACCAGTGAGACACCCGACAAACCACAGGGCAACAAAACAATAAGCCATTAGTATCACTGAAGCTGGTGATGCTTTCATTGCCTTCCAAACAGTACCATGATCATCCATCAGAAATTTAACATACAAAGCTGACATCGCGAACACAAAGATGCAAAGAAGAGTAGCAGAAGAAACAAACATAAAGAAGCAATGGGAGTTGCGCGTCCCAATCAAAGGGCAGTGATGGTCGAATTTCTCCACACAGTCGTTGCATATTGAATAATGAGAACAACGAGGTGGGTGATACAACGTACATGTCTCACAGTACTTCACCCTCACCAGTACACCATTGACGAGAACGTCTTTGGCGCGGAAAAACTGTAGGCTTGGAGTTGCTACCACCAGAATCGCATAGCCTGCATTATATGCTGGAAACTCATGGGGAAGCTTCCTTCCTACAATCGTACAAAAAATAGTAGCAGGAACCAATATAACCAATATCGTCACAAGTAGTGTCATCGCCCCTGGTCCAAATACCAACCTCCCTTGGAGCAAGAATATCTGCTGTGTCGACAGATACTTCCTCCGGTAACTTGCTGTGACTAGAGCAGGTACCATCATATGGGGTCGAATTAGAGTGGAGCTCATGAGCCAAGGCTGGAAGATCTCAAGTTAGCCCTCGAACTCACAGCGAGCCCACATCAAGCAGTGGTCACTACTAGGAAGGAATGAGTGAACGGTACACATGGGGGCTTGTTTCTCAAGTTGACTGCAAGTTGCACCAAATTCCTCTATCGGATGAGGTAGGACCATTTGTGTGTTGTGATGGGCACCGAAACCTCCTAATTCCAGAAGAGGCTTTTAGAGGTACAAACATTTATGATCAATATAGAGGAGCCTGGCATTAATATTATCCAAGACCTCGACCAAAACAACAAGATTTTTCCAAGAAGTTTCATCAAATATTTTCGCTGTCTTCGAGCTTGCACCATTTTGAAGAACTTCATTAGGAAGCCGAGGGTTGAAAGACAAGGCAGCTGCAAGAGCAATTATTGGTTTTGCTTGTCTAATATTCCAGTCACAAAATTGAAATTGCTGGCCGAGATGACATTGCTCGATTACTCTTGCATTCTCAATTTGATCCTGCAGCTTGGATCCAAAAATAGAAGGCTGGGCATCATAACAACTTGAGTTCAAGTTTCTGACTCCAGCGTCTACAATGGAACCAAGAACAGGATTGTCAATGCCAACGGATGCAAGAATGAAGGTGTGCGGCGCCTCACCCACGAGGTCAACAATAGTAAGGTCAGGTTCACATTCACAGAAGACATTTGCAAATTTTGTGAAGGCTAACGGGAAAGGATGACTGTAGCAGTATTCATTGAATTCAGTCGATTGATCCCGGCTGGTATTTGTAAACACCACGGCCGGAAAATTTGGAAGTCTAGCCTGGGTCAAGTTGGTGGTTAAAAGAGAATTACTCACAGAGTTGTCCAGTTAAACTAGTTGAACGGGAGTAAGAGCACGAGTTCTTTCCAAGTTGTCTTCCGAAATTACAAAAGCGCTATACAAGACCCGCAAATCCACAAATCTGTCCCGGTGTGCTGTCATTGGCTCCACTCCAGCGAGATTAAAAATTGTGGCAAAGAACAACAGAATGTTGGGCTTGGCCAAATGAAGATGGGAGATGATTTGGCCATCAGTGGGTGCATGGAGCAGGGCTGATGAGGGTTGAGCAATTGGGCGAAACTATTAGGGACGCAAGTCGTGATCGGTGACGAATTGGAAAGAACTGGGAAATTTGCGGAGGGTCTAGGTTGTTGTTCGATTCGGTTTATTGAGGGTAGGGTTTCATTTAGGGATTGTGGAACTTGTGCCTTAGTGGAAGTGTCAGTGGCAACATGAGTGTCTGGAAAAGTTGAAGGATGGGAAGTAACGGTGGAAGAAGACATGAGTGGTGGTAAGCTAGGATTTCACTCGATTTTATTGAGCGATGGAAGAATGTCACCAATGTATTGGTGAAGATGCTTGGTTATGGTAGTAAGGACGGCGATTCTTGCTGCATGTTGCCAGATAGTTGCTATGACGTCCATCATCTCCTTCGTCAGCCTTGCAACGGAGGCTTCGAGCACTTGGTTTTTGGTCGGCACCTCCTCTGCTTTTGTCTCAATGAGAGTACCATTTGATACGTACTCCATGGCCGTAATGTGGAAATTGAAGGCGAGACGAGAAGAGAGCAGGGGAGAGGGGAGTTCTAGAAGAGGAATCAGAGAAAGAGGGAAACACACACACAGAGAGAGAGAGAGAGACGGGAAGAGAGTGACAAAGAGGGAAATGAAAGCAGAGAGAAAAGCTTTGTATCTTCTTACTTATTGTAACCGAGTACACCACTTTATGTGCACAACTAATGTGAGCACAAGTTCGGGAGGAGAGCCTGCCCAAAAATAACGTCTTATGGGGGGGATAGCCCCCCAAACTTATAACCTGGAGGTTCTGCCTTAAACTCCCTGATGTGGGACTCTCAACATTTCTCCCTCCTTCAAAGGCCGCCGAGCTCGACGGCTCTCACTCTAAAACACTTCACTCTGCCCCGGTGCAGCGGCAACAGGTCAGCCCCTCTTTAAGTAGCTCTTTTTGAGAGCCGAAGCCACTCTTAACGAGAGTACCACTAATACAAGCACAAATTTGGGGGAAAGCCCACCCCAAAAAGACGCCTTATAGGGGGGAGAGCCCCCTAATTTTATAAGTTGGAGGTTCTGTTTCAAACTCCCCAATGTAGAACTCACAACATGGTTTCAACACATTTCTTAATGTTCAACAGGCTATTCTCTCGACAACTTTTTTCCCCTCTCTAAAGAATAAACTCAGTGATTATTTCACTTCAGAGAAACACTAAAAGATTTCAACCAAACTCTGGTGCGGTGATCAAGACAAATAGCAAAAACCCCATCTCACATTGGAAATTTGAGGAGTTTTGAGTTCAAAATCAGGGGATTTAGTCAGCTTGTTCATAGCATGAAGAGCACGGACCTTTTCAGACTTAGTTCGCATAGGAATATTGTGGGGATTAGTTGCTGAGCTAATACTGTATTTGTGGGCAAGATAAACAATAAAGTTCAATTAGCTGTTACCTCAAGATAAGTACGGGGTAAGGGACCAAGTAAGAGAGGTATTGATTATATAAACTTCAGAAAATTCTCATAGAAAGCACGGCAGCACTCTCTAAATCATTAACAGTACTAATAGCTGTACATTCTAACATAGTTACACGGCTGCATGGATTTTTTCTTTCCTACATAGTTGCATGGAATATTTTATAAAAATGCACAGCAAACATAAAGCTCCATGTTTTATGGGGAACTAATCAACCAAAACATTTGTGTAAGCAAAGGCATATCTCTGATCTCAGTATTAATCAATCCATAAGAATTATTCCAAATTATACATTACCTTTAGTGTCAAAGATGTCCATGAGTGGTCTGTACCAGCAAGTGCCTTGTTCAGCTCATCATAATTTTCCTAATACAATAATAATCACGTGAGACAACTGATCAAATATACGATCAATACAGCCATGGATTTAAATCATGAAGAAAACTTCTACAAGACACAAGGGCAAGACTGCATATCTGTTATCTGATAATTCTCAGCCCTCAAAGGCAAGTATCAATAGTCACAGACAGCTGCCTTAATCCATCAGTTTGTAAAAAATTCATAGCATGCAGACCAAATAAGGTAGCTTGTCAAAATTTAATAGTATGTAGACAAAATAACACCAGGTAACAGTTGAGCGCGGAACAACATGCATTGGCATTCGATTTCGTTGGTACCATCTTTTGGGATTCGATCTGGGCACACACAATTCGATACAACAGAACAAATCTGAATCCCTCATCAAACATCAACTACTAGACTTGTGAATACAAGGAATACAATAATGCAACATTTTTAACATGGAGAATCCTTTTCAACCAGAGAAAAAATAACGGGTTAAACTCCAAATAAATCCACTATAATAATAGAATTAATTACAAATAACCCCATCCGAAATCCCTTCACTACAATCCCAAGTGAAGAATGATTAATTACAAACATCTCAACATATCTAATAACTTATAAGAGAAAATATAATGAGAAACAGGAGTAACCAAATAAAATACGTCCTAAAAATCCACTCTAGAATAACATACCCAACCTTGGCGAAAAATAGAACTCAAATTAGAAATCAACCAAAAGTTAAACCTCTTCCTCCTCTCTCTTTTTCTCTTCTCTCTCTTTGTGAGGCACTCCTTGTATGAGAAATTATTTCGGATACCCTAAAATTGCGTTAGATATAATTTTATATCAAGAACAACACTCGAGCGCACGTCAGACACACATTGCACACAAGACCACTATAATTGACGCACGAGTACCCAGTCAGGCACACCTTAGGTGGCCCCAATCTGACCAATGCGCACATGTGCACCTATTAGGCGCCCCTAATATGGAATCAGCACGCATGCATGAATCAGGTGTTTATTGTGCGTCACTTTGCTGACCTTTAGCCAATCCTCGGCCAATACTTGCACGAATATTGGGCGACCCTTCAGTATTTTTTTCGGCTTGGATGACCCTCGCACAAATATTGCGCGTCCTCTTGATAACTATCCATTTGTTATAGCATCCACAATGGAATGTCCAAAAACCCAACACTATCCAACCAAATAGGTTATAAATACAGAAAAAAATGCATGCAGAAGCTATCTATATAGAAAAATGAAAAAAAGTGTTAAACATGATAAATGACAGATATATTCAAGAATCAAAATTCTATTGAACTCCCCAACTTAATTTTAAACTCATATTTTATATTTTACCCCTTAAGAGTAGGAGGCTCGGATTTATTGTAGGCGCAAGACAAGATCAGGCACGATGTCATATTTTCTAGCGAGTATTATATTTCTCTAGCTTTAGTTGTCGTTGATTGTGTATCAATTTTTGGATGAATTTTTTGGAGTCAGCCGAATGTAGGCCCTTGGACCGTGTTTTAACGATGTATGGATTTATTTTATTATGTGGATGAATTGTTATTGTCTTTTGGATATTTCCCTTTACGACTATTTGGAACAAGTTATAGTTATTTTATCCGAACAATTGTTCGATGAGGTCTTGTGCGGGATATGTTTAGATCTCATGTATGTTTAATTTGTTACACCCAATTTAGGATTTATTTGTTTGCTATTTAGGATTTAATTATTTAATTATTTGACCTACTTGATCTGGATTTGTGACAATGTCATACATGAGCTAAAGAATATTGAAGACAGTACACGTTTAACATATTTGACTCTCCTAATGATGCAGCCTTTTCCTCAAGGCAAGAAGTTACAAGCAGCCATTTCTCATCGCAAATAAACATCAACAAGTTACAATAATGATAGAAATGCATGAATACAATCTGTAACATTTATATTATCTATTACATTCATCCCGATAATATGAATAATGCTCTATCCTAGCAGTGTATTCCAAAGTGTTTGTGGCATCACAGCAATGTGGAACACATGGTCAGCTTATCATAATCTAAGGTCATAGAAGGGGCAAGCAAAAGATAAAACAATATTTGTAGCTACCAAGTTAGAGATATTTTAAATAGCATGTCCCATATATAGCCCTGTTCACGAATTGTGAACAGCGGGAAACTTATTCCAGCACAAACAATCTTTGACAGTTGGATAGAGTAAGAAAAAAGAAACCAAAATGACATAAGAAATTATGTATTCTTTTCAATCCACCATGCTCACTATAGAAATTAGGCATTTTTTTTAAATCAGTTTCCTTCTTTTACGGGCATTCTACCCTTTGGTAAGTTTCCCTCTTTCAGTGATCGAACCAGCACGTCCGGATTTGAAGAGAACTTGGGTTACCAGCTTGCTATTCTGGTTGCTTAAAGGTGAAGGATAGTCCTACAGGATCTAATTGAGTTTTACGGCTGAATTCACCTAGGGGAGCTGCTCATAACCCCCCCCCCCTATTACCCAGGATTCATATTCCTTTATCGACCAAAATAAAATAGAGGCACATAGGATCATAATACTCTTTAGAATTCAACAGCAGTGTGGAAGAACACAATTCGCTATCAAAATAAACCGATGTCCATCTCAAATAATCTGCAAATGGCGTTGACAAATCATCAAAAACATAAAGCACAGCAAAATATGCTTAAAATGTTATTTTCTTGGTAAATGATACGTGCAAAATTATGAGAGTGACTACATAATCCCCCCAAGTTCTAACTCAACAAAACCCTAGCCGAATCAACAGTCTGAAAACTACGTTAATTTTAAAATTACGGAGCTTTAGTCAAATTTCTCGGGAGGATTAAGCAGTATGCGAATGTGGAACCAACTTCCTAACCTGGAAGAGTTTGGTGAGATCAGATGGTTGACTGTCGGGATTGAAATTAGGGTTTCGAGACGAAGATGAGGATGGCGAGAGAGGGATTCGATCATGGTGGTCCTCACTATCTGGTTCTCCGACGTCACAGAGCAGATCGCCGATGCACAGTAGTGGCCCTCCTACTCCTCTCATCTCCCGTCTCTCCGATTACGTTGTTTTGGTTTTTCGAAAAATGGGAAATTTGACCCTTTTACTTACCAAAACAAAAAAAAAAAGGGAAATTTGACCCTAATCTGAAAATGAGCCAAAAAATGTGGATCAAAAGCTACCGAACCCAAATTTAATTCAAGCCAAATCAAAAATTGAACTGGAAGTTAAAATTGCTCTATCAAAAGTAGCTCGAATGTATTTCGCTTCAAGCAGCATAAATAGTAGAATGTTATAAAAGTAAAAAGAATGGATAAATTACCTTTGAGTAATTTAATTTAAAAATCTCTTCCTTTTCGAATTGAACATTTATCCTCTCTTCTAGTTCTTCTTTATAATTTTTTCATCAATTAATTCAAAA
>JAODPA010029240.1:0-12560 GCA_025585075.1 Nepenthes mirabilis
AATTTATTTCATTATGTCTGAAATACCCAAAATTATAATAAATATTAAAATAATCTAAATAGGAATCCGAGATATTATAAAACTTTCTAAACCTAAATTCAAAAATTCATCTCTAGAAGATTTAACATGCAAATTCAAAATTTTGAATGAGCTCCGAGTTATAGCTCATACAAGAGAATGAAAAAATAAAGTTATAAAAAATGAGTTTCTGAATGCAAGGATTCTTATGTAGGAGGAGCAATATTGTTGAAATGAGTTATAGGTTCTAATAGTATCGGGTTTGAATTTCTCTTTTGAGGTTCTCCAAAACACACTGGCGATTTCATATTTACTGTTGAGCTTCTCCACATATCAAGGTTTTGAGGTTTCTAAACTTTGTGGTTTTTCACTTCAGGTATAATACCTTATATGCCTCATTTCCTTTTATTTTGTTCAAAAAATTAGTATTTAAATTTATCTCATAATTATGAAATTCATGGAAAATTTTGATTCAAACAATAAATTTTATTGACATCCTTCATTTTTGTTTATGTTTTGGTGTCAAATTATATTGTTATTTTCATTTAGTTACATTGCATTTTGTATTCAATATAAATCACTTTTGTAGGAGTTTTTCTATTCTCCCATGGCATTCGAAATGACTTTTGAATGCTCGTTCTCTATTGTCTGATGTTTGGACGCCAACTCGAACATCAAAGTCGGCGTTCAAATGCTAAGGTTATGTTATGTGGCTCTCAAATGCTTGGCTGCTCACTTGAGCACCAGTCGTCTCTCTATCCTCTCTCTCTCGCATTCAAATCCTCTCTCTCGTGCTGCACCCATAACATTTCGTGCGCATTTGCCCTCATATTACGCTTAAAATCCATGTCTACTATTGTATCTTGCTCATCTCTCATCATTTATCAAGGTAATCCTTTTGACTTTGAAGATCTATTTTATTTTTGACCTTATTTTGCTATTTAAAGTTTTTTCTTGGTTTTCAGTTTATTATGTATCATTTTCTCAAGATTATTGTTAGCATCATTCTTAGGATTAAGTAATGCATCATATTCCTTGTTGTTGTAGCTGGATTTGCTAGTTACTTGCGCAATTTGTTGTCCTAGAGTTTCTAGCGTCCAAACGTTGTTCAAATAATGTTCAAATGTTGACCTTGCCCTAGTTTTTTGAATCAAATTAGGTTTTTGATAAAATCTTATGATTGTTGGTCCTTATTAATATGGTTCTTGGTGTTTTGTTACAAATGACATCTACATATGTTGGGAAGAAGGATGGTCCTAAATGCATCAGCAGTGAGTTGAGTTCCTCGGACTTTTGAGATTTTGGGGTAGTAACGTTGCATAGTGCTGAGGGTCTAGCTTTGGGAAGAAGAGTGCTCCTAAACATTCCAAAGGTGAGTCGAGTTCTACAAACTTGAGATTTTGGAGCAGCGATGTTGCACAACGTTGTGAGTCTAACTTTAGGTCTAGAAACCTTTTATTGGAGTGTGAGGTACCGTTCCATTCTCTCCCTACCCATATCTCAGATATTTTCATATATAGGTAGTGGGTTTCTCTTATTATCAGTTTGTTACCTCCTTTAGTCAATCTTGTATAAGATTTTCACTCAAATATTCACCAAATTTGTCTTGGCCAATCTGGTTTCTTTGCATACATCCGTTAGACCATTCAGATCATGCTTCATGTGATTTGGGAAACTCTTGGTCTTCTTCCAATCTTATCGCCAGACTTCCCCTATGCCAAGGAGATGTCGCTCTCTCCTAACATTGTTTTCTCCTATCTATTATGGCATCCCACTAGCTGTGATGGTCATGGAATCAGAATGAGCACCTTATTGTCTGGTTTTTTCATATTGTACCGCAATTTGAGCACCAACATCTTTTCGATGCATCATCTCACGACCCTTCCTCTATCCAAAGCATTATTTTTATATGTTGTCCTTCTAGATGACTCCATTGACATTGTGGTCATCATTTGTCACCAGTTTTTGATTTCTTTGAGGGTGTATGTTACCATGTGGTTGCTTGATTAAGGGCATGCTCTCCTCTCTTTGTCTTCTTGCCTATTGCACCCCTATTCCTCTCGGGCACCCCATTAATGGGGTTACACTTGCACAAAGTTGCTCACACATGTCTGTCCACATCTCTTCTCTGAGGACTACCTCTCAAATTTGGTAAGTCATCCAAAGGTCTGTATGGCACGTGGCCACATCTCATTCGACATTATTATAGACTTGTTGAGCTGTCTGTGTCTCCAGATGGAGTAGATGACCACCTCCTAATCTGTGTTTTAGGTGAGCATAACCAACATGCAACACCAAATGGAGCTGGTCGTAGCATCTCAGACCAATCTCCAGTCTTGGATTGCTCGTCTTTATGATCAGATTGACTGACATGTTCAATACATTAGGTGAGTGCTGCCCTATGATTTTGTGGAGTATTCTAATGACGTTGATTCCTAGGTAGTTGCCTTTGATAATTTATGTTAAAAATGGGGAGTGTCTATTGTTGACGGGGAGAGTTGTGAGACTTGGCTAGTTATACTGATAGTTATTTTGATATTTATTTGAGGGGAGTGTAGCAATATTTATTAAAGGCGAGTGTTGTACTCTATTTTGATAGTTCTTATTTATACCGGTTATTATCTTTATTCATTGTTTAATGATACTACCATTATTATTTTGCTGTGATGTATTGCATTCTACTAACCTTATACTGATAATAAAGAGATACTTGACCGGGTATTTTTCTAGTTGTGTACATTTTGTAGGAAAACTAGGTTACAAATGATGCATGTCATCAGCATCATTTTCAATTGTTTAAGGTGTGCCAATAATTTGTAAATTCTAATATGGTGGTAGTTAAAGCTTAATCTTTATTTTAGACCTATAAATGGTTTTGTCATGAAATCACCAAATGGAAAGATTGTTAGGTCTATCATATTGGCTAATTTATGTGATAAAATTTAATCCCAATAGAGTTGTGTCTAACTCTTTTTTCTTTATTTATTGTGCTCAAATTAGATTCAAGACATATTCTTTTAAGATGGAAATGACTGGATGCATAAAGGACAAACGTGCACATTTAAGATAGTGGCTCCATGTGAGGGACGTATGAAAGGTACACATGCAAATTTTCAGTGACTCCCCGCATGAGGGACGAATGAAGTGTGCACATGTGAGTTCTACATCTATCTATGAAGCATGCATCATTCATGCTTATGTGCAGCTAGCGTTTGAATGCCAGTGCGTTGTTTTGCCAATTTTGTCTTTTAAACCTAGTTTTTGGCCTTATATATAAATATACTTCTTTCTCTTAACCTAGCTAACACATTGGTTGTTATTGAAGTAAGAGAGAGTATGAGAAGTGTGAACAAAAAGGAGAAAACCTCATATTGCCTTTGAGACCAAATTGCTAAGGTTTTCTCTTTCCAAAATTCTCTTACCATCATTAAACACTTGTTTTAATCTATAAGCCTTTAGAGTTAAACTGATAGCTTAGATGTTGGAATTCTAGAGTGTTTGACATTACCGATACAATGAAGTAAAATTCGCAAGAAGACAAGAAGATATTCAGTTTCGTTGCTAGGGAACAAATCCAAGGAGTTTTTGCCAGGGTCACTTTTCAGGGATAAATCAGTTAAGAGTTATGCACCTGTACCACTTGATCTGTAAGCTAACTTTCATTTGTGGATTACTTAACTAGCTTAAAAAGTCTAGAGAATCTTACTCAAAAACTTACATATTCTTGAAGTTTTCTATCGTCACCATTTCTTGTGTAATTTGTTTTTTGCATTTTGTTATTGACGATATTAGTGGTGATACATGAGTAGGATTTGTAAGTTGTAACTAAAAAGAAAAATTCTTTACTGAGTATCAAATATTTTTTTGTAGTTTGTGTTCTGCATTGCCGTCGGGTTTAAACCATAGTCAATTTGGTTTACCTAATCAGCCAATAGGTTCTAAACAAAAATCTCAAGTTATATATTGATCTTACTTGCAGAGGTTGCAACTTCCCTGTTGTGCCTAAACATCCTATTTCTTATGTCATTCAAAATGCTATATACTGTGGTAGCAAGTCCACTACACATGTTCCATCTCTATTGGATTGTGTTTTATCCCCTTTCCTCTTGAAGCAACCATTTTAGCCTTGCAACTTATTGGATTTCTGAGGATTTCATCTCCCTGAGTCTCTTGTTGTGCATATGTACAGCTGGAGATTATGTGATTGATGTCCTCATTGTGGTGACATAGCTCACGTATACAGTTTTCTGGTTTGAGTTTCTATTTATATATCTTTTCCTGAAGCTATGCTTTGGAAACAAACCAAACCCGAGGATGGAAGCATGCTTCCGAAACATTCCTTTTATACCAAACAACTGGATGTTTCACTTAGGCCATGTTTGGTTGCAGGAATTAGGTGGGAATGAAATTGCAATTCCCGCGGGAATTGCAATTCCTCCGTTTGGTTGGCAATAAGGTGGGAATTGCAATTCCCGGGAAATTATTATTCCCATATTTTTTTTATTATTATTAGTATTATTATTACAGCTCCCTTCCCCTATAATTCAATCATTATATTTTTATAAGATTTAAACTACAATCTAGTGGTTATATGATATTATAAAACTTAATTTAATTGAAAAAAAAAAAAAACAGAAAAGCGATCAGGAAGTTGAAAAATATAACTCAATTGATGAAGAACATAGAGGTATAACAATTATATACCTACTTGATAGATTTAAGTTGGCATTTCTTATATATTTTTTGAATGAAACAAATGCGTCAGTGGAGATTGAGATATGGTAAGAAAATGGCTACTTTTTTTTTTTTTTAGAAGGAGAAGTCATTTTTTCTCTTTTTTTTACTATAAAAATATTTTTATTTGACTAATTTTTTCATCTGTTTGGATATTAAAAATAAAAAAAAGTTGAAAAAAATACATTTCGTGAAACAAACGCACGAAGCCTCAAGCATGCAATAAATTTTTTCTATTCTAAGATATTAAAAAAGTTATACTAAAATAATCCGCGGAACACTCGAGCCGAGTGAGAAACAGCTGAATGGCCCGGCCCAACGCACACGTAATTCCACCACCCCAAAGCGAAGCCCTCATTTTTGTTTTGATTTTGAACGGTAAGAACGTTTTGGGCGGGAATGGGGAAGAGTCGAAGCATCGTATTCTTTGTCTTTTATTGGTGAGAGATGAGAGGTATCATATTCGTTTGTTTTCGAATACCTGGGAGGAGAGAGAGACGATGGGGAAGCATCGCCGGCCCGAAAGCCACCAAGCTGCAGATAATTTAATTAGCTTATTCACTAAGTGCCATCACGACCTCTCAAGAATTCACCTGAAGCTCGACCAAGAATTTCAACAGATATACCCCGACAATGTACTCCTTCATACTGATCGTAATTAGAAGAAGCTGCTAAAATTTCCCACCTCAAAACTCTCTTTTAGCTTGCTCAATTTGCCTTGATTTGCAGTTCAATTCTACCAATCGAGATCCCTTCATTTCCATTTGGGTTCTCTTTTTCCTCAGTTCTCAAATCTTGTCCCAGTTGGCACATATCATAGTCGTTCTCACTCTTTCTGCTTGGATGTTTGTAGGCCAATCCTATGATGCTTGTGGCTCGGATAAAGAAACTTGAGGAGGATCTTTTGCCCCTCAAAGATCGGTGCCGTGAGCTCCTCGCTGCGAAGCAGGTACTGCCCCTCTCTCTATAGCACTGCATCTTTCTATTTGATTGGCAAGCCCGAGATAATGTGGGACGCAGAAATTCCCTATGCAAAAATAAAATAAAGTTTATATGACGTGCCTTTGAGGAACAAGTACAGTTATGCTATTTATCCTTATTTTTGATTGGATTTCTTTCTTTTTATTTTTCTTATTGCCCGCTTCAGTTGATAAAATGTTTATATGCAGCTTGGTTTATGTATATTAATTTCTGAATCACTCTTTGCGTTATAGCTCCAGATGTCAAATCTTGAGTTGTTTTTGATAGTTTCTTGACATTATTGTCAATGGTTGTAGTTCTTATTCAAATGTGGTGTGTTTACAAACATAAGAATCTGGTGCTTTCCATGTAAATAATCAACAACATTGTTCAGAAGTATTGTTTTGAATTCTAGTGCTGTAAAATCTTGTTGTCTTGTGTTAAATCCATGAAAGGTTTTTGAAGCATTTCCATCACTAATTGGTCAAGTTTATTTGATCAGGTTTTCGTAGCAACTAACATTTGATTTGGTTGAGTTATGATTTGAAAGTGTCAAATCAAAAAATGGCATAATCCAAATGTTATCCCCAGACAGTAAAGGAGATGCAATGATTGAGAGAGTGATTAAATCTTCTTATCCTTTTTTTTTAAGTACCCCACCAAATGTAGGGCCCTCCTGAGTTGATTATGCTATTGACCTTGAGTTTTCGTCTCTTAGGATTTGATTGATAAGGCCAGGTCTATTCTTGTTGGAAATAGAAGTATGCTGCAGCGCATGCAAACATCCGTTGGCATTCCAGTCACAGTCAGTTCTGAAGACTCAGCATATGCTAACTTTAACCAGGTCATTCTGTTATACTTTATCTTTTCTACGGATGTGACATTGTAAAGAAAGTTCAGGAGTTCTTTTATAAAAATCCACTTTGCCTTTAATAATAGAAGCACGATAATTGACCATTGAATGATGAATATGTGATCCATATCTTGCATCCTTAAGAGACTGATTCTTTTTGAGCTTTCACTGTCAAGAAGCTATAATTTGTTCTTTAGGAAAAGAACAAGAGTACAATTTAATACACAAAAATGATGGCATGGATCACTTCAACAGTATGTTGCTTCATTGCTAGCATGAAGCCCCAATGATGAAAATAGTAGCTTTGTAATGAAGAGGTGTAGCCGTATGTATCTGGCTCTAAGTGCCTCATGCAATGCTGAAGTCTCACATAGTGGGCCTTTGTATGCTCAAAGCACAAATTTGCTTGTCACCTTTGGTTTAATAAGGTGTGATGGATTAAGAAAAGTCCTTAATCAATCACAGAAAATGGTATTTAAGAAAGAGAGGATAAGCAGGAGGGAGAGTGAGGAAGGGGATCAAAATTAGGGGAAGGAGGGAAAGAGAGACAAGGGAGAGGAGAAATTGGGATGGAGAAGATAGACTTTCATACGAGTCACATCTCCAAAGGATACATGAATGATTCTTATATAGAAAAGCTACTCTTTTCCTACTATAGAAAATAGACTTTCATATCATTTTAAACCTCTTTCTTGCATATTTGTATTTGACAATAACAACTATACATTATAACAACTCTAACAAATCTCTCACCATCTATTATAGCCAACAGTAACTTCTAAATATCTAAGACACTCAGTTGTCAGATCTAAGAACTACATCAAATAGAATTTCCCCAGGCTAAATTTTTAAGCTTATGACGTTTGAGCTGCTGAATCACCATGACATATTACATCACAGATGGATCCAATCTATTCAAATATTTCCTGTATTCTGATATGCTTTGAGAATTTATGCTTTTATTTGTTGTCATTGCCATTTTTTTTGTATCAGTTTTACCTACCCTTTTCCCCCAAAGTTGTTTGTTTACTATGCGTTTTATGGTAGATATACTGGTTGTGATTTCCTAGTGTGTCTAGAGAGCCTGCATCACTTGCCATCAAGCAACCAAGATTAAAGTAGCAAGAATAGTTACTAGGGATAATTCTCTGACTGCTTTTGTTACGTCGAAGTGTTTACATAGTGGAGTGGTGCCTTGCTCTAGTTCTTGATTGACATGAGGATTGTTATATCATCAGCATGCAAAGCCCTGGGGAAGCCATGATTTCTTCATTTTGATTTTGATGTTTGCAGATCATTGAAGAGTGGACGGCTGAAGTTAGATCAAGAATCGGTACGCAATCTTAACTCTTAAACCTTGCTAGTTTCCTAGTTTCAATATAGTTTCTTCTCCAAGCTGCGTTTTCCAGTTCTTTCTTCTTTTTTCCCCCATTTGGGATGAATTGTAAGTTTTGAATTTCCAGTCTGGAATGATGACCTATGATCTTTATGTATCAGAATTCCTATTTAAAAACATGCCAACATAATGCATGAGGATCTACAATATGGGGTTAGGGAAAGTTAAATGTATGTAACTTAAACATGTATTGCTATAAGCCTGTTTTGTATGTTGAATTTGTGACTTCTTAGAAATTTCTAATCTATACAATAAATGAATTTTTGCTTTATGTTTTTGTCAGATCGATTATATTTGTTAATTTCTATTACAAAATTTTGTCCTAGTTGAGTGTATTTGAGTTATTTTCATTATTGATGGTGTTCAGCTTAGATTCAAGACAAGTTCTTTTAGGATGAAAAGGATTGGGGGCAAAAAGTACGCACATGCATAATTGAAACAATGGCTCCACACATGAGGGACTCATGAAGGGCATACATGTGGCTTATAGTTACTCTACACATGAGGGAGGCATGAAGGGTGCTTATGCACACTCTACAATGGCTCTATGCATGTAGCTTGCATGATTCACACTTATGAGCCATTGGTATTTGAACGCCAGCATGCAGCTTCATCAATTGTTCATTTTAAACCGTACTTTTCGGCCACAGACATAAACACACTTCTTTCTCTTAAGATAGTCGACACTTTGGTTGTTATTGAAGCAAGAGAGAGTAAGAGAAGTGTGAACAAAAAGGAGAAAGCCTCATATTACCTTTGGGACTAAATTGCTGAGATTTTCTTATCTAAAATCATCATACCATCATTGAACACTTGTTCTAAACCGTGAGCTTTCGAAGTTCTATTTGGTGGCTTGGATGTTAGAGTTTTAGTAGCATTTAATATTGTAATATTTGGTTCTCATTTGTTTTAGTTTGATATTATTTGTTATTTTGGATATATTCGATGTATCAAAAATAATTATATATTATGAAATTTTGAAGGAATTTGAAACAGCAGGTTGGTGCTTAAGGCGCACTCGTTGTGTGCCTGAGCATAGAAAACTGTGGGATTGGTGCTTGAGGGCCACTCGAGGTGCGCTTCAGTGACACTCAAGCGCCGGGTGGCCTATTTAAGTAGCAGTAGCGTACTGTTCGTCATTTCATGCAGGAGAAGGAAGAGGGTAGAGAGAGAGGAAGAGAAAAAGGAGAGAGAAAAAATAGAAATGGTAGATCGAAGGATCTTTTTGTTAGATCTATATAGTAGGAGGCTGAGATAAGTATCCTTATACTCTATCTTTGGTCCGTTTTCATACATGATAAATTTTGTTTACATTTTGGAGGTTTAATATACATGCATGCTATTTTTATTTACTCTATTTGTTTCCTTCGTACATGCATGTTCTATTTATTGGTTATTTTTGGGGTGTTGTTCGGGATTTGCAAATCTTTGAGGGTTTTATGTATCATATAAAAAAATAGGTACATATATGAGACAATATATTTATATATTAGTATATTTGTACGAAAAAAGTTTTAAAACTTACATGGGCCGTGTATTGGTATATATGTATTGTTGCCTAGGGTTCGAGATCCCTACCTTTGTGATATGATTCGATTTGATATGTGATCCTCTCCTGACGGGGAGAGGTTTGTGACTCTCTTTTTCGCCTGTAGGAAAAGGCTTTGCAATGTAGATGACGCTTTCCATTTGCATTTTAATGAGAACCATCATATGGCAATTGAATGGAACTTATATATTTTGACATGCTAATATATCAGATTGACTTGAGAATTGCACCCAATACCGCGAGTGGCAAAATATAGTGAGCATGTTTCTTATTTATAGGAGAGCGTATATAGATGGTTTTGCTCATGGGTCTAAATAGTGGTTGATATAGATAAAGATTATCGGGAGTATGTATAACCATTTCTCAAGTTAGCCTCTTAGCTTTAGTTCTCTAATTTCGTGCATGTTTTGTATTTTGTATGTTTTTTGCATTGATTTGTATTTGGAGTTAGTTTGAGATTCATCGGTTTGCCCACAGTTGGGATTTGGTCAGTCTTGTACATTGAAATATGTGATTTATTCCGAACATATTTCGATTAGATTTTGTGATTTCGTTACAAACTTTGTTTCGTTCAAATTACATGATTTTGATCCTGACAATATTTGCTTTAGTATATGTGCTGTTTGGATTATAATATGATTTTGATTACATGATTTCGTTTCGGATCATGTTTCGTTTAGAGCATATCCTTATAGGGCTATATTTCAATTTGGATTATATTTTGAGTACATGACTATCTTCGATTTTTTGATATCAGGCTTTTGGATTTGTGACTTTTATACATTTTCAATGTGTTTATGGATTCTCCCTCTGATTACGGACACTATTATTTATTATATAATATAAATATTTGCTGTACTTTTGGCTCGCATTTTTGCTTGTTATCTTTTTAAATTAGTGGGTTTGGATACATTAATAAAATTAAAAAAAAAAAAAAAAATGAAAAATTCTTGAACAAGGATACCCGCCCCACCCTGATCGGTGGTTACCTGCCCACGATCACACTCCAATTTTCAGTGGGGCGGGGATGGTGATTGAAAAAATAAAGAAAATGCCCAGACCCACCCTATTGCCATCCTAGTCATGTTACTTGTCATTGAGCTAATGTATCATATTGATCAACCGCTTAGGAGATCATGATCAAATGAATCTATGCATGAAATTGATGCAGGGGGTGATATGGAGCAAGATGCAGAATCAGAGGATATTAACAAGCTGCTATTTTCATCCATTGTTGGAAGCAATTAAACCGTGAGCAGATGTTTTATTTTTATCCCGGCCTTTGGTCTGAGATATTTTGTGCTAAAGAAGTTAATATCCTTGGGATGACAGGACCAGAAAGATTTGATAGGGTGACTCTGTTTACGAGATTACCTGTTGAAGTTTGTTTGTAGGATTGCTCAAGATTAGAACGAACGAGAGCTACGCTGAAAGCCTAGCATGAATGCTTGCCCGGGATATTAGAAAGATTCTTCGATTCATGTAGTTTCCTCTAGTTTTACATATTTAAACGAACGCACTATTCGAGTGGAAGGGTTAGATAGATTCTGTGTTTTTTTTTTTTTTTTTTTTTAAAATTATAATAATAAAACATAATAATCCCATTTTTCGTAGTTAACTTTTTTCCCCTTCGAATATTTCTAACCTTAAACCTTTTTTCTTGGCCACATTTTCCTGCGGAGGTATGGAGAGGAAAACATATATAATTTTTGTTTTTTCTACTGTGAAAAAAATACCCCCTCACCATTCATCAAAGATGTGACAGATAAATTCTGCACCTTTTGAAAGAATAATGGACCAAGAAAGACAACCGTAGGTTGATTATTCTAAATCATCTTGTTTGTTAGAAATCTAAATTCATACATAATGGGTATTAAATAGATTTTAGATTATTTCATTTGTTCAAAATTATTGTCTCGCACTTCCTTTAATTTTTGGAGGTGAAAAATGTTTTTTTAACGAATTATTCGTATATATGCTTTGCAAATGTATAGAAAAAGACATTGAGAAATTCTTTTTTGAAAAAATTGATACGTGATGCACCTGGCAAACCAAAGGGGGTCATTGTTGGATTAACTGGATTGGTCGGCATCCAGGATGGGCTGATTTGACCCGATGATTGGTCAAAAGATGGTCGCACAGTTGGCACATTGTTTTATAAAAATTTCCATCATCATCTTCATATATATTTTGCTATTTATGTGGAAGGCTACCATCATTTTATAGTGGTAGGGGAAGGAGAAGATAAGAAAATTAAAATAAGAAAAGAAAAAAAAAGTGTGAGGAGAAAGAAAACCTATACTTTTTTTTTATTATTATTAAATCTTTGGGACTTTGGTTGCAGAAACGAAGCGTTTTTTTTTTTTTAATAAATGATTAAAATTTAACTACTAGTTTATTTTTTTCTAAAAAGAAAAACGATGATTTAACAAGTGTCTTGAGTTCTCTGCGTACTCTCGAGAATGCTTTTTTTTTTTTTTACATTATTTTTTTATTATGACATGCTCTATGATTTTTTTTCTTCATTGGTGTCAAATCAATTTGGTTATTTTGCTATATTTTTTTCTCAACATACCCATGCGTATCATAATATACCTTTGGATTTTTTGAGATACTATCCCCTGTCCTGTGAGTAATCAGTCTAAGTCTTCCAGCTCCGTATAAGAGATCAGGTAGCCTATTTCGCTCTTACAGCTCACTTAGACTTGTCGAGCCTTCTCATCTGAAAGGAGAGATAGTAAGCGTGAGCTAAAAGCCCAGCAAGTATAATCATACGTCACTGATTGTACCATAAATAGCGATAAATAGTTAATCATGTGCAGGAATGGAAATTTTGGGAGAAGAATAATGTTGAATATATGGTTATTCTGATAAGAGACATGCAATACTTTTGTGGAAGTTCTTGGATTGTTTACATCTCCTATCTTGTAAGAGTAGAAGCTTGTCATCAGTATGACCCCATCCATAGTTGAGGGTGCTCATTAGGATTTAAGTTTAAAGAATTACCAGGAAGTCATCTCGCAGGAAGCAATGACCACAAAACTAAGAAA
>JAODPA010029251.1:0-12559 GCA_025585075.1 Nepenthes mirabilis
TTTCATCAGAACATATCATATACTTAGGTAGAAAACGTGCATAAACATGAACTTTAAAAACAGGGTGAGTATCTTGCCTGAATTTCTTTATTTCGCCTTGAACTTTTGGTCAAGCCCTATCGAGTGCCCCTTTCTCTTTTCCCGCTCTCTAAGGTCTTATTTATAAGCCCTAGGGTTTGGCAGCCTTCGGAAAAAATTCGTAGGGTTTCTAATTTTAAAGTTTCCCTATTATTTATTATTTCCTTGTACTCGGTTTCCTTATTTCAAAATTTCCTTACTGGTTATATCTCTTTGCTCAGTTTCCTTATTATAAGGATTTCCTTATTAATTGCTATTTCAATGTATTCGGTTTTCTTATTTACGCGTTCCGGTCAACTAACTAGCGTTGTCCGGATCAACAACTTCGGCTTCACAAATACACTCCGGCCCTCAAGGCTATTTCGGCCTTACCTGGCCGGACTTGATTTTCATCAAGGAAATCCGGAATTCTTTTCAAGGGATATTCCGGACTGCTTTTTCAAGGGAATCCAGACTAGATTATTGTAGAATTTCGGAGTGGGTTTCCATTAAATAAGGGCCGAAGTTGTTTTCATCTTAAGGCCAATTACTTTCCTATTGTATTTTCTGGTCAACTGGCGCTGACCGGACTCGATAACGGGGTTTTCTATGCTTTTAAAGTCTGGGTCGTTACAATCTTCCCCACTTATAGAAATTTCATCCTCAAAATTTTAAATAAAATTACTGACCTCGAGAAAATAAATAGGGATAATTGTTCCGAATCTCTTCCTCTCGTTCCCAAGTTGCCTCTTTGGGTGTGTGATTCTTCCAGAGCACCTTTATTAGAGCGATTGATTTGGTGCGTAGCCTCTGTTCCCTTCGATCCAAGATTTTCACCGGTTCCTCTACATAGGACAAGTCCTTGTCGATTGTCAAAGGTTCATACTCGATTACATGCGTAGGGTCATGGACATACTTTCGAAGCATTGATACATGGAACACGTCGTGTACTTCTGCCAAGTTTGGAGGTAGTGCAAGTCTGTAAGCTAATTCTCTGATCCTTTCTAGAATTTCAAAAGGACCAATAAATCGTGGCTTCAGCTTCCCTTTTACCCCGAATCTGTATTTCCCTTTGGATGGCGATACCTTTAGGAATACAAAATCGCCTTTTTCAAATTCTAAAGTGGATCTCCTCCGGTCTGCATAGCTCTTTTGTCTGCTCCGGGCTACTCTGAGATTTTTATGTACTAACTTTATCTTTTCTGCCGTCTCTTTAATAATATCTGGACCCAAAATTCTTTTATCTCCGTGTTCCTCCCAGTGGATCGGTGACCGACATTTTCTCCCGTACAAGGCTTCAAAAGGAGCCATGCCAATGCTGACCTGGTAACTGTTATTATAAGCAAACTCTGCTAGAATTAATGAATAATCCCAAGCCCCTTTCATCTCTAAAGCCGAGGCCCTTAACATATCCTCAAGGATCTGGATAGTTCGTTCTGACTGGCCGTCAGTTTGGGGATGAAAAGCGGTACTGAATTTCAATTCTGTCCCCAACTCTTGTGTAGACTTTTCCAGAACTTTGAAACAAAGCGAGGGTCTCTATCTGACACGATAGAAACAGGTACACCATGAAGTCTAATAACCTCGTTCACGTACAGTTGGGCCAATTTATCGCGGGAGTAAGTCATCTGGATTGCCAGGAAATGGGCCGACTTTGTTAGCCGATCGACAATCACCCAAATAGCATCATGCCTCCTTGGTGTCCTTGGCAGACCGGTTATAAAATCCATGGCAATGTCTTCCCATTTTCAACCTGGAAATGGCATTGGCTGCAATAATCCAGACGGCTGCTTTCTTTCGGCCTTTACTTGTTGGCACACTAGGCACTTTTCCACGTAAGGTGCAATATCCCTTTTCATATTCCTCCACCAAAATATTTTCTTCAGATCCTGATACACCTTATTGGCTCCTGGGTGAATCGTATAACGGGATCGATGGGCCTCCTTAAGAATTTTCTCCTTTAATTCTTTATTGTCCGGCACACATAACCGATTTCTAAATCTTAATGCTCCATCCGACATAACGTGAAAGTCGCTTTGAGATGTTTTGTCCAGTTCACTCATGATCTTTACAAGGAAAGAATCATTCGCCTAACATCCCTTTACCTCATTTATCACCTCTGGTTGAACTTGAAGGTACGCCAAGATCATCCGCTTTTCTTGCACATAATGATGGACATCATAGTACATGAGACAGTCTAGCATTTTCATTTGCTTGACTTGCATTCTGGCCAGAACACCAGGTTGTCTACTTAGTGCGTCGGTAACTACGTTGGCCTTCCCTGGTTCATACCGGATTTCACAATCATAGTCTTTCAGGAATTCAATCCACCTTTTCTGCCTCATGTTCAGTTCCTTCTGGGAGAATAAATACTTTAGACTCTTATGATCGGAGTAGACCAAGAATCTCTCACCATACAGGTAATGCCTCCAGATTTTCAATGCAAACACTACTGCGGCTAGTTCCAGATCGTGAGTTGGATAATTCCTTTCATGATCTTTCAACTGCCGTGACCCATAGGCAATTACCCTTCCGTGTTGCATTAAAACACAGCCTAACCCAATCTTTGAAGCATCGCAATAACCAATCAGTCCTCCTAATTCATTTGGATGGTCAGGACCAGAGCAGAAGTTAACCGGTCTTTAAGTGACTGGAAACTCTCTTCACAATCCTTGGTCCACCGAAATCTGGCATCCTTCTTGGTTAACTGCGTGAATGGTGAAGCGATTTGGGAGAAGTTTTTCACGAACCGCCTATAGTATCCAGCCAAGCCTAAGAAACTTCGCACTTCGGTCACAGAGGTTGGCCGGTTCCAATTTACCACTGCTTCCACTTTCTTAGGGTCAACGAAAATCCCTTCTTTAGGGATGACGTGGCCAAGGAATCCCACTTCCTCTAACCAAAATTCACACTTTTTTTAATTTGGCGAACAGCTGATGCTCCCTAAGAATCTGGAGTGTAGTCCGTAAATGCACCTCATGCTCCTCATGACTTTTCGAATACACAAGAATGTTGCCAATAAAGACGATCACAAACTTGTCCAGGTATGGTTAAAAAATTCGATTCATCAAGTCCATAAAGACTGCCGGGGCATTAGTCAACCCAAAAGGCATCACTACAAATTCATAATGCCCATATCTAGTCCGGAACGCCGTCTTTGCTATATCCTCCTTTCTGATTCAAAGTTGATGATACCCGGATTTAAGGTCGATTTTTAAAAATACGCAAGCTCCTTGTAATTGGTCAAGGAGGTCATCAATCCTTGGCAGATGATATTTATTCTTTGTGATAATTTTGTTCAGTTCGCGATAATCCACGCATAATCTCATGGTCCCGTCCTTCTTTCTGACAAAGAGAACCGGTGCTCCCCATGGTGACACGCTTGGCCGAATGAAACCTTTATCTAACAATTCCTGCAATTACTGTTTCAATTATTTGAGTTCGGCCGGTGTCATCCGATACGGTGCTTTGGATATCGGTGCTGATCCTAACATCAATTCTACTCCAAATTCCAACTCTCGTTGGGGCGGTAGCCCAGGCAATTCATCAGGGAATGTGTCTTCAAATTTTCGTACCACAGGAATCTCTTTGGCCAGAGATTCTTGACTTTCAGTAGTCACATTGGCGAAGGCTAGATAAGCTTGACACCCTTCACCAATCAAGTGTCTGGCATGAAGAGCCGAAATGAAGCAAGATGCTTCTTTACGCCGGACTCCTTGAATGTAGAAGGACTTGTTTCCATGAATGGCAAATTTCACTCTTTTTTGGAAACAATCAATCTTGGCATAATACCTGGCTAACCAATCCATTCCCAAGATTGCATCGAAATCTTTCATTTTCAGCAAAACCAGGTTAACAGGCATCATGTATTCATTTAATTCTATTGGACATTCTGGATATACTACATTCAAGATTACGGATGACCCCGTGGGTGAGGCGACCATTAATGGGCCGTTAATAATTTGAGGAAGGATCGTAAGATATTTCGAAAATTCATGGGAGACGAAAGAGTGAGTAAATCCAGAGTCAAATAGTACATGACTAGAAGTGCCACAGATAGAAAGTATACCTTCTACGACCTCCGTAGATGTTTCGGCCTCCTTTGCAGGCTGAAATAGGGGACTTGGATCTTGGGGCTTGTTTGGCAAGTGGGCAATCTTTGATCATGTGTCCAGCCTGGCCACAGTTATAACAAACCCCCAACTTCTTATAGCAAGGCTTCCCCTCGTGTGATCTCCTGCAATGATCACAAGCATTACTAGTCGGAGTTTGGGAAATCTGCACTGATCGGTTCTGCTCCCCACTGGAATTTGAAGGTCTTGCTTTCTTAGATGGGCCTCCACTAGCACTGGCCCTTGAAGTCTGACTAAACGTCCTTTGTCTGAGCGCTGCTCCTTTCTCTAACTCCTTCTCATAGATAACAGCCTTCGCGAGCACCTCTCCGTAAGTGGCCAACGTCAGAGTTGAGAGATGCCTCCTAATATCATCTCTTAGTCCCTGAAAGAACCTCCTAACCTTCCTCTCTGGGTCTTCAACCACAAAAGGAGTATAGCCAGATAACTCTGTAAACTTTTCATCGTATTCCGCCACAGAGCGAGTACCCTGCCTTAGGCGAAGGAATTCATCCTCCTTCTGTCCACGAAGATGAGCAGGGAAATACTTTTCCAGAAACGCTGCTTCAAACATTTCCTAACTAATATCCCGATCTGGTACATTGAAAACCCTCTTCTGCATTTCCCACCAGTGGTGGGCCTCGCCCGTCAGCTTATGGGTGGCATGGAAAACCATGTCTTCAGCAGGACACTTAATTACCGCAAACACCTTCTTCAATCGTTGGATCCAAGTATCAGCCTTCAACGGGTCGGGTTCCCCTAAGAATTCAGGAACGCGCTCGTTGGTGAAACGGTCATAGACCGACCTCTCATGATGAACCAGAATTAGGGGATTCACTGGAGTGGGTGGAGTTGGTGGAGCCAAAGCCTCTATGACTTCAGCCATCCGGTCTAGTAGTTTCGGGTATCTCGCCTCCTTATCCGGAGTGTTGTTAGTCCGTCGAGGTCTTCCTCTGTTAGACATGACTTCAGTGATGACCTTGATTTCTGAAATAACAGTTTCGTTAGTCAACTAGGCATGGGTGACTACCACAATTTACTCCGTCCAGAGTATGAGTAAAACCAACCCTACCCCTGTAACTAATTCTATCCTAAGTTTTCGTATTGATTCAAATTGACCTAAAGCATCTCAGTACTGTTCTCTGATACCAACTGTGACGGCTCGTACTTAATTACACAAATAAATTCGCCGTCAGGTTTTAAATAATAAATATGAACATAAAATTTTTTTCCTTTCTTTTACACAGGATTGACTGAGGCCGAACTGTATGAGTTGGCCTTCCGATAGTTTTCACATCAGGCCAGCCAACATTTAGCCGGACCTGAAAGTCTGAGATGCTTACTAAATCTTTCAATAACATTGATCATAAAGAAATCACGGAAACATACTGACAATATCCATAAAATCATAAACAGCGGAAACATTATATAATTTTCTCAAGACATCAAAAGGAAATAAAATCAAGCTCTTCATTTAATCAGCTCCGGCCAACCGAACTATTTAGCTACACCATAAGGTCCTACTCAACTTCGTCCTCCATGAGCCTTTCGTCATCTGAAAATAACAAGAATGAGCTACACAGCCCAGCAAAATACTCACATATAGAAAACAGAGAACATAACATATACATATAAGCGAATATAATATAGCATACGAAAATCCTCTTGTCTTTTAGTTCGGAATTTTCTTAGTCTTTTTCTTCTTGCCTTGTCTACTGAAAACTCATAAAACATTAAGAATTCTTATCATCTTTAGGGACCGGATGGGAGCGGACAATATCGAGGACGGGTTGTGTGTAACCCCACAACCTAAAGCCGTATCCCCTCATTATGCTCCCCGGGGCGGGAGGAAATGCCTTTAACCCGGCATACGGGGCCATAGTCCACAGTTCTTATGCCACCAGAAAGTCCCCTCCCGTGGCCCAGGAGGCAATCCTCGAGTGTCACTCCAATATCCTTCATCCATCTTTAACAGCAAGTTTAATGGAAACTCGGTTCTTAGTTCGTGTTCTTTAATGGCCATTCATCATAATTCAAAAGTCGTAGAGTTCCGCTTGCTGTCCATATTACATGCACTTTCCATGTTCATATATACATAGACCGGAGTTCTTCTTTTCATATAGAGGTTCGGAGTTCCTGTGTGCCGGAGTTCTTTTGTCAAGCCAGAGTTCTTTTACAAAGCCGGAGTAAAAAGTCGGAGTAAAAGCTGAAGTCTTCTTTTTCTACAGTCGGCCGGAGTTCTTTTTCAAACAGAAGGCCGGAGTTCTTTCTCATAACAGGACAGAGTATTTTTCATCAAAAGTCCGGAGTTCTTTAACAGAACGGAGTGTTTTTTTTTTTATTAAAAAGTTCGGAGTTCTTTTTTTCATAACAGAACGGAGTACTTTTCTTTTCAAAAAGACGGAGTGCTTTTCTTTTCCAAAATCCGGAGTGCTTTTCTTTTGAAAATTCGGAGTGCTTTTCTTTTTAAAATCCGGAGTGCTTTCCTGTTCAAAATCCGGAGCTCTAAAACCTGAAGCTCATTTTATTTCAAGATCCGAAGTTCTAAAATCCAGATTTTAATTTCTTTCGAAATCCGAAGCTCTAGAATCCAGAATTCATTTTCTTTCAATTTGCGAAGCTCTAAAATCCGGATTGACTCTTCTTTCAAAAATCCGGAGCTCTAAGGCCGGAATGGCTTTTCTTTTAAAATCCGGAGTGACTTTTCTTTAAAATCTGAAGTTCAAAAACCGGAGTGTCTTTTCATTAGAATCCGGAGTGCTAAAACCTGAGTGACTTTTTCTTTAAAATCTGGAGTTCAAAAACCGGAGTGTCTTTTCATTAGAATCCGGATTGCTAAAATCGACGTGACTTTTTCTTTAAAATTCGGAGTTCAAAAACCGGAGTGTCATTTCATTTAAAATCCGGAGTACTAAAACCGGAGTGACTTTTTTTTAAAGGACGGAGTACTCTTTCTTATAAGGACGGAGTGTTTCTTTAAAGACGTAAAGGCCGGAGTTCATCTTTTTCAAAGCAGGAGTATTTTTCAAAAGAGGACGGAGTACTTTGTTCCTAAAAAGATCGGAGTTCTTTGGGCGGAGTTCTTTTTCAAAAGGGATGGAGTACTTATTTCCTAAAACTGCCGGAGTTCTTTTTCTTAAAACCAAAGATCTTTTTGACAGAAACCAGAGGTCAATTGCAGGAGTTCTTATTCCATCTTAAGGCCTAAGTTCTTTTTCGTAACATGCATTTATTGAAATTCATAACAATTGTCAGACTCATAAACAGAACATATTTCATAACATATTTGCTAAATAAAACCCATCATCATGAATATCAGAGTTTCTTTTAAACATGCGCTTAAGAACGATAAATCATCAAAACAGAACAGAGATCATACATACATAATTTCATCAGAACATATCATATACTTAGGTAGAAAACGTGCATAAACATGAACTTTAAAAACATGGTGAGTATCTTGTCTGAATTTCTTTGTTTCACCTTGTACTTTTGGTCAAGCCCTATTGAGTGCCCCTTTCTCTTTTCCCGCTCTCTAAGGTCTTATTTATAAGCCCTAGGGTTTGGCAGCCTTCGGGGAAAATTCGTAGGGTTTCTAATTTTAAAGTTTCCTTATTATTTATTATTTCATTGTACTCGGTTTCCTTATTTCAAAATTTCCTTACTGGTTATATCTCTTTGCTCAGTTTCCTTATTATAAGGATTTCCTTATTAATTGCTATTTCAACGTATTCGGTTTCCTTATTTACACGTTCCGGTCAACTAACTGGCATTGACCGAATCAACAACTTCGGCTTCGCAAATACACTCCGGCCCTCAAGGCTATTTCGGCCTTACCTGGCCGGACTTGATTTTCATCAAGGAAATTCGGAATTCTTATCAAGGAATATTCCGGACTCCTTTTTTAAGGGAATCCGGACTAGATTATCGTAGAATTCCGGAGTGGGTTTTCATTAAATAAGGGCCGAAGTTGTTTTCATCTTAAGGCCAATTGCTTTCCTATTGTATTTTCTAGTCAACTGGCGCTAATCGGACTCGATAACGGGGTTTTCTATGCTTTTAAAGTCTGGGTCGTTACAGAGATATTACATAGATTATATCATAATGTAATATTTTCTTCTTCTTATTCTTCTCATAATTCATATTTCAACATGGTGGATGAGCACCGAGGCAATATAGTCCTTCATTTCTCTAGAAGCATGCGTGCAGCTGTCTCCATACTTACAGAAAACATCTATTACACGGCAGAGGTTGAGCAATCGCGCAAGAACTTCCTATGGAGGAGCACCCGCTGCCACTGAAGAAGCCGAAGGTTTGAGGCATGCTTGTAACGTCCTCGGCGCATCCGCATGTAGATATTGTCCGCTTTGGCCCGGGAGAACTTCACGGCGTCTCCAAACCTACAGGCCGCAGCCTGGGAGAGTTTCACAGTATCTTCAAGCCTACAGGCCTCACGGTTTTATTCCTGGCAGACGGCCCAAGCCACTCCCAGAACGCGTCTACAAGGAGGGAGTTGTCCATGCCCTTATAAGGACACTTCGTTCCCCTCCCTCAATCCAATGTGGGACCTTACAGTCCACCCCCTTGGGGACCCAACGTCCTCGCTGGCACACTGGACCGGATCCCGGCTCTGATACCATTTGTAACGTCCCCGGCGCATCCGCATGTAGATATTGTCCGCTATGGCCCGGGAGAACTTCGCGGCATCTCCATCGCCTATAGGCCGCAGCCTGGGAGAGTTTCACGGCATCTCCAAGCCTACAGGCCTCACGGTTTTATTCCTGACAAACGGCCTAAGCCGCTCCCAGAACGCGTCTACAAGGAGGGAGGTGTCCATGCCCTTATAAGGACACTTCGTTCCCCTCCCCCAATTCAATGTGGGACCTTACAATGCTTCATTTATATCTTTCCCCGCTTCTTCAACTTGCTTGCTGGGTACTTGACATGCTTCTTCCTTTGAAACACCATATTGGTTTATGTAGCATTCAACAGCCAGAGGTACATGCTCTCTATTCTGTTCAAGCTGTGTGTTTTATCGTTACACAAGGAGTGATGGGACGAGTGAGTGTAAAATATAATGGGACTAAATTATATTTATGATCGTCAAATTATCATATAAATTCACAATTCGATATATAAAGTTAAATATTTAAAACATATCTAAATCCATATTACGCTTTCTTTTGTCAAAGAATTTGATTTCTCTCTTTTACAATTATCTTTTTATTTTAATGAGAATTTCATAATTATATGAAATAGCTAAGCATAAGTTTAAAACTAAATAATCTTACCTGATGTAATAACACATCATCCATGAACCTTGCCACAAGTTATATGGTGAGGACAATTTTAGGTCCACTTTGTAGCCATTCAAAGTCATCCTTCGATATGATATCTCCCATTCCAACTAGTGATGTGATTTCCAACATTGGATAGGCAGAAGTGATTGAGGCAACCTTCATAAACTCTTCTGTTGTAGGCATATAATTATTACCAAGCCACTTTAATTCCTCAAAATAGGCCTAAACTAGAGCTTTCATCTACCACCATATTGCTCTTTTGTCAATGTCAGTGGTAGCAATACCTAGAATCAGATCTATATATATATATGTAAAGATGATATTGATGGGATGTCGATTAGTTTAAGGTAGTATGATACTTACAACTTTTTTAGCGTAGTATTAGTGGTACGATCTTCCTTCCTTCAACATCTATTCTTCCATTTCTCCGTACACATTTAAAGTGCTTGATAGACTATTCTCGTGTGTTCGGGTAGGTCATCTATTAGACTTGTCTCCCATCTTAGAATTGACAAAACATATTATTTTATGTTAGTTGATGCTAACAATGTCTTTGGATATTTATACTATAAGCTTATTACCCTTGCTCTACATTAGTGAATAGCTCAAGTTCATCTTTTGTGTTGTAAATATCGTAGATATCGTCCATTATTGAAGCTATGGTGTGCGATATAGGTGGTTCGCACAATTAGGATAATAGCAAAATCATGAAGCACCAAGGAAAAAGGATAAATTGATTGAAGTTGGAGGATAAAATCATATAGGCTCGTATGGTGCACCATTCCACTACACAGGTGTGCAAAAGCACCATATCAAGCACACCTTAATGAACATTCTATCTCATTGACACGAGTACCAATATAGGTATACCTTGGGTGCTACTACACCACCTATATTGCACATGAGCACTACTAAACTGTTCCTTAGGCGCCATTGTTCTACCATAAACGCATATGAACACTTTAGAGGGATGTATCAGGCTTGCAACTTCTACTTCAAATACACACAAGTGTGATGATAGGCACCCCTCAGGTGTCTTGCCTAATTCTAAATAATCCAATTTTTTTCTCAAATTCTTATTATCTAATTATTTTAAATTAACCCAAAATTATATTAATAATATCATAATTCTTAATTGAAAATCAAGCATTACAAAAAGTTTACTAACTTAAGTACCGAATAATATAGTGGAGAGTGAGTGTTGAATTATTTGAACTCTTATTTACTATCGTTGTAACATACCGTATCCAAACCAGAAACTGGTAAGGTTTCGACTGTAATACGGACGTCGGACTATATAAACACCTATACAATAAATAAAAATCCATCTGTATCAAGAACCAATACATCTAGACAATCTCAAACTAACCAACACAGGATCCAAAATCTGCTACAATTATTTCGTAGCTTCAACGTTATGTCTTCGGATACAATATCGGACACAGAGAGATGCCGCTAGGTACCTGAAGCAAATCATAATAATTTACGGAAGCATATACATATACATTTATGCACATCAGACTATACTATTTGATCATCCATCATTTTTACAATATATATCAACAAGTCTAACAGAAATATATATATAACCCTTCATAAAGTATACAAAATCACAAAGGTATATATATTCGATATGATCTTCCAAGTCTCACGCCTAACCAACTTTTAACCTCTACTCCGTCTGATCAGGTATAAGCCTATGCTAATCTGAAAGAAAAAAAAGTAGTAAAGTGAGCCTAAAGCTCAATAATGCATAATATAGCAAAGACATAAGTAGTATACTGAAAATAAATGAAAAGGAAGGAATAGAATATGATGTAGGATGCATAACGTGAAACATGATCAAATACGTTTTCGGAGTACAAATAACTTTTTAATTTTATTTCTAATTCTTTTAGGTTTGAAAATATGTAGAAATCTTCATTATCTTTTTGGATTTGCGCTAGTGGGCCTCACCAGTTAACGGATCAGACGATCGAAGAATGGAATGTATATGTACCTATACATTTTAAGGCGTATACCACAAATCTCAAACTTTAACGTTCCGTGTTAGATGATATATTTTTTGCCAATATATAAAGCCAAATACACAACCAAATTATCACTTGTAGTCCAAGAGCATTCCTCGATCTACCATTGTAATATCCTAAGACATGCCATAGAATACTATTATCTAAAGTATAAATTCTTGGTCCAACTTTCATAATTACTTATTCTTAAGGGATGGTCCACTAAATTCAAAATACAAAATTCTCACTTCTTGGAGAATGGGTCATCAAATATATCAAATTGTGGAGTCCCTTCATAAACTTTGCAGATTTTACAAAGTTCTCATATATAAATACAGATAATCATTTCTCATGGTTTAAATCTTCACATGACTTCAAATACATGCATGATTTAACATAATACTTGAAAGAATCAAAATTTTCTTACCACATCGGGCCAAACATGACTTTAGGACTTCCAGACGAATAATCCTTCATAAATGATTAACAATAATATTTTTTAAAATATACAATTAAGTATATGCAATTACATATAATTTATACGCAACTAAACAAAACGAAATCATGCAAAAATACCAAAGTGGCCCGGGTGAACAGTGCCTGCGTGGGTATAGGGGTCCGTATATGCAAAATCTGACACCCAATTAATAAATTAACATGTTCATGATACGGAAAATAATATTCTAAAACCAAATCATATATAAAACTCAAAATAATTGGTTAAATAGGGTCCGGGCATGGGTTAAGGTTTCATGGCGCACAATTGCCGCATGAACCCACGAATCGGGTTATAAATCGGTGATTACTTGTGATTGGGTAATGGGTTTCATAAAATATAAGCATGGGTTGGGTACAGGGACAAAAATAGCGAGGAAAAACGAACAAAAATTGAAAAGAGAGAACGAAATGACTATGGATACACTTACCTCAGCCAAATCTATCACTTTTTTAACTAGTTCGAAGTCAAAATCAGATTTGAGGATCTCAGTTTTCTTTTCTTTCTCTCTTCTCCGTCTCTCTCTCCTCTTTTTTCTTCCTCCCGAAGCCCTAGCTGTGCTCCCCTTCCCTTCTTTTATTATTA
>JAODPA010029262.1:0-12559 GCA_025585075.1 Nepenthes mirabilis
CACTAATAAAGTTTTATTGACGAAGGGTTATCGAAGGAAAATAACCTGGTTCGTCACAAACTAGTTCCCCCCACTCTTGGTCTAGTATCCCAGACTCCTCTGGAGCCTACTGACAGCACCCCTATTTTTAGCCCCTGTCTCTCGGATTCCTCTGCTCTTGAGCCAAAATTGTGCCCTTCGGATGATTTCGGTTGCTTGGATGGCCTTCCTGGTGTGCAGATTAATGATTTGGATATTGATCCTGTCTCCGACAGTGATCCAACTCCCATTTCAATCTCTCGAATTATAAAAAGGCATGGTTTGGTGTCTTCTAAGAATGGGGGAACTGCCCCTGCCTCTAAAATCTGTACCGGCTGGGCTGTGGACTATTCTAAAGAGAAATTTTTAAATGTCAATGAAGCTTTGGCTATAGAGTGCGATTCTTGGAAGCCTTCTCATTCTCAAAAAAAGAACAAATCCAAAAAATCCAAGGCATCACCCCGATCTTAGGGGTCGTGCTAGTGGTTTCTGCGGGTTTTGTATGGATCAAATAAATCCAGCATTTGTTTTGCTGGTTATTTTGTGTTAGCTTGAATATCTTGGTTTCTGGTATTTATGTAATGCAGATGGTTTCTGCGGTTTGCCGATTTCGAATTGAGGTCGGGTATGTTTTTACCGACTTTGATTTGGTGGCTTGCATCGAGCTGATTTGTTTTGTCTGCCAAAATGCCGATTTTGATTTGGTGCCCATAAGTCGATTCTGAATATCGATCTCATCCTGCGTGCAAAATGTCGAGTTGGATTTGCTGCCCAAATGCCGATTTGGATTTGCTGCCCAAAAGCCAGTTTGGTTACGCAGCCCATTTGCCGATTTTGAATTGAGGCCGGGTATGTTTTTACCGACTTGGTATGACAATTGCTGAGGTGGTCTTACAGGTGCCAATTTGGACTGCACTTAAAATAGCCGATTTGGATTTGAATGTGAAATGCCGATTTCGTTTTGCATCTCAAATGCCGATTTGGACTTTAATGTGAATTGCCGAATTTGATTTAAATCCCAAGTGCCGATCTCGCTTGTTGTAGCTTCCGATTGCTTTGCCCGATTTGGTCTGTAGAAGATGACAGGTCTGGCTTTTCGTTGGATGGCTCTGGCTAAAGTGGATGATGATGCTGATGTGGATTCTGGTCTTGCCTTGGTGGAACAGCTGCTGGAATTCTGTCTCCCGGTTGCTGCGGCTGGATTCGCTGGGATACAGCTGCTGGAATGGGTTAGTCAATGTATGGCACCTGCTGTGATGGAGGTTGCCGATTTCAATTGAGGTTACCGTTTGGGGCTGGAGGCCGGATGGGCTCTGAGACCGGTTTGGCTTGCTGACATGGACTGTCACCTGCCGTTTGGCCAAGAATTTATTAGATATGTTCCTGGATAATGCAGAGTGGACATTTGCTGTTAATTGCACTGGGCTTTCACTGAATCGGCTGTTGGATTTTCTGCCTGAAACTCTTTGCAGATCTGCAGATTGCATGCTAGACTTCTTTGCATGTATTGAGTGGCGGTGCATTTTGTTGGCCCAGCTGGACCTGATTGCTGGTTGCGGCTACAACGTGCTTCTTTGCTGAAGGTGTGGGGCTGGAAGCAAGAGCTATTGCCTTGAATTGGCATGTTTTTTTTTTGTTTAGGATCTGCTTTACTGATGTTAGAATGGTTTGTTTATACTGTACGAATACCAGCATTTTTGTTTTTCTGTTGGTTTCTTTGGTTGTAGCAGAGTGCTCGGGGCATGCCCTAGCAACTATGGTTTATTCCCAAGTCGGAATAACACTTGGAGATAAATCATTACTTGTAAATTTCTTTTCTCCCATTAATCCAAATCACTTACTTACCAAAAAAAAAAGCGTTGTGTTTTGAGTTATGTGTGATTGGAAGACCTAGGCTTTATAATAGCGACAAAGGTGATCTAGTATTCGAAAGGACAGAGGTCATATCAAAGTGGATGTTTATGTACAAATTTATGATAAATGTCTTCTCGAAGGGAATTGGAACTATGATCTAATTTATAGATAGCATGGTAGTTGAATTAAGGATAGTTCATATCCTCTGATCTTGCAGTGAAGAAATCCAATGCCTTGGGATCAGAATTTGGTGGTGATGAGGTATGAAAGAAATGTGCGACCACATCTAGAAGTTATTTTGTGTTCATCGAGGGATTTTGGCTGTGTGGCTGTCTGAGGAGATTATCAAAAGAAAGATTAGGTTGACGTTTCTGTTGGTCAAGAATTCGAGGTTGTTCGTGAATTTCAAAGATGGGGATTGCCTAGGAGATTAATGATTTGTTAAGTGCACATTGTGAATGGATCGGTGAATTACATGGGCGGTTATAAAGGCTTGATAATCTCCATGATCGATTTGGGTCCATAGCCTGTTAATTGTGGAGAATTAGGGGTTATATCCCTGGAGGTATTCAGGATGAGACTATGGCCACTATGAAGTTCAGAAATCGCCTCTTGGGTTTTGTAGGTCCATTGGCGTTTCATGAAATTTTATGGGTTGAAATTTTCAGCCATATTCGGATCCATGTTGAGGTGACTTCATGGATGAATTCAAAGGATTAAGGGGTGTATGCACTTTGTTTACGAATTAAGTCCTGGATTGTGGATGGCTGATAATTAGTATATCCCATTGAGAAAGGAATGTGAGTTTAGTTGAGCACATGCCTTGTTAAGCTTGTAGCTCTTGGGTAGCATGGTTTTGGGATCCATAAGATTTTAAGTGATGACTAATTGGGGAGATCGATTAGTGCCATGAAAGTATATGGTCATTTTGAGTCTAACTGAGGTTGTTAAGTAACCTGACAAGTATTCCTTGAGGAGTTTAGTGTCAGTGAGACGTTCGGCATGGGTGAGATTTGTAATCGTTAGAATAAAAGATACAAGGTAGTTTCCTGAGATCGAATAGGGGTAATTGACATTCATGTCATTTAGGTTGGCCCCTGATGGGTCTGGAGAGATATCGTAGAATGTAATGCTTTTGAGGAAGGTTAAGATCATGTTACCCTCACGCCATAATGGGTGAATACCTTTAATTTAAGTGGGGGAGAAGTTCAGGATTAGTGTTACCCCATATGTAAGTCAGAATCAGCCATTGAAGTTTCCACCTTGAGAACTTATGAATATCGTTTTGAAGATAGACATTATTTAAATTTTAAGAGCCAGAATGATTGTATCGTTAAGAAGGAAGACCATATGATTTCGTATGTGGACAGGCCTATTTAAAAGGTTGAGGAAGTGAACCTCGATGTTCCCTTTGGGAAAGCAGGTGTCAATATTGGCAGTTGATGCTGTGAGTCTTTAGACTTATATGTCTTTGAAGTTTCATAGGAGAAGTGAAAGTAAATCGCAAGTAAATCAAAATGATTGGATGATAGGATGTCCTGCTCTTGAATTGGGAGACAAGACCGTATTTGATATTTGGGAGCTAGGAGTTCATGAAATATGAAGTTCTTATGGTTTCGTTTTGGGATGGTTAGAACAACCCACTTATTATAGTCATAGAAGACTTGTTCGAATTTGATTAGTTGGCTCATTGGTATGCCAACGGGATCTTGAGGTTGCTCAGTTATTGAATTCTGAGGTTACGGGGAGAATGATCTAGAGCCATGTCAAACCCTTGGGATGCTTGTAACTTGAATGTGGCTGTAGTCTGAGAATGGTGGACTCATCTTCATAATATGACTATTCTGGAATTGTCTTAATCAGAATCGCTGTATATTTTGGGTGTGTGATATTGTGAGGACCCGAAACTGAAAACGTAATGACTAGATGTGATTAAGGTGATTAATATCAGTAAGAGGCTATGTATGTAGTGAAAAAGTGGTAGTTAAAAGTGAAAAATTAGAAAAATGCCCGAGTTCAGTAAGCAGCCGAGGGGCGCTTGCTGGGGGCTCGAGCCCTCCTATCGGGCGAAAAAACCAGATCCATTCTGAATCCTTGCTACCCACTAGCCGCTCAAGCCGATCTATCGGGCGGAAAAACTAGTGCCATTCCGAATCCCTTCTGCTGGCTGGCCGCTCGAGCGGAGCTCGAGCGGCAAGCGCAATATAAAAACGTGAGCTGACTTCTCTCCTCGCATTTTCACACGAGTTTAGGGTTTTTGAGAGAGAGGGAACGCCGATCTTAGAGAGAGAAGAAGGGAGAACGAGGACCGGGAGCGCGAATCCATCCGTGAGCCAGTTATAAAGGTGAAAGCCTGCGACAAGGCAAGTGTACCTCAGACATTATTTTTCATTTTTACCATTTATTTTACTTTAAAGTGGACGAAAATGATATTGATGCTTGTTTAAAGTACATGAAGCATGTTTCCTTCAATTAATCGGTTGGATTTTACGTTTATCCACGTTTATTGCAAGATTTAGCTTTGATTTCATGAATAAGCATGAAAATAGTGTTCGATTTGTCTTAGAAAGCATGTGACGAAACCCTAGCTTGAAAATGTTGTGAAGATTGAGTAAATTGCATGATTTAATGTATATGCATGGCATCTATGATATTAATTTCATGAAAAATGTACATGTAAGAGACCGATTTGAGTCCGACGGTTTTGGCGAAGCCCTTTGTACGAAAATGAAGAGGTTTTGATGAGTTTTAACCATAGCTTCCGTTATATGAAAGTTAATTGACATCGAAATGAAACTTCCTGCATAGTTTGTTTTCAAAAATATGTACAAACTTATATCGACAAATTTTCCATGTAAATTTAAAGAAGTGCTGAAATTGTATTGTGAAAGTTTGATTTCGAAAATGAAATTTTTGATAAAGAGATGATTTTCGTTACAGTTATTTTGGGACCCGAGACTGACTACAGTCTAGGTAAGTTCTTGGGTGAGGCCTTAGAACTTACGGTGGTAATCAAGGATAGCTCTGTCCATGGAGCGATTCATGGTCCGCCCTGTCCTGAAGGGCGTTAAGCAAGGAGGGACATAGGCCAACCTTCGGATGACACACAGTATAGATATCCCTCGGGATGGGATATATATGACATGATAGGCCTTGGATTGTGTGGACTGAACATAATCTATCCTCGATCATTCGTCCTTTCTGCTAGTATGGTACACTGGCAGGGTCTTAAATAGTTAAGATATGTCACAATAAAAGATAAAAAAGTATTGTACAGTGAAAAGATGATAGAGAATCATCTGATAAAAAGACGATAATGAATCGTATACAGTGAAAAGATGACAGTGAACAGTATAGAGTATTATTTTCAGTTTTATCATGCATCAGTAAAGTTTATAGTTATTGTTTTATAGTCTATAGTGTAATGATTTATGAAGCATGAGATTTAATATCATTAAAGTATGTCTTTACTGTTTTTTTTAGATGATGATTGATTAAACATTCTGGTTTTGCATGGTTATATGATCGTTTTGGCATAACCGTTTTACAGTTCATATGCATGTACCTTGTTGAGCCTCGACTCACTGTTTTAGTGTTTTCCCCCTCAAGATGAGACAGTAGAGCTCTTACTAGACGACCCGACTTTTTTACCACCAACTAAAGTCGTCGTCAAATCCAAAATCCTTGCCTTGAAATAAATTATGAAAGGATAGATAGGTGGAGATAAAAATTTTTCTTTTCATCATTCAAATCTGAGATGCATACTAGAAATGATTATTTTCATTTATATCAAAATGTCACGAAAACATACTAACATTTATAAGCAGCGGAATAATTTTACAATTCTCCTCAAAATATCAAACGCAAAATAAACAAAGCTCTTCAGATCTGCTCCGACCAGCTTAGCCATTTAGCTATACCATAAGGTTCTACTCAACTTCATCCTCCATAAGCCTTTCGTCATCTGAAAAGTGGCAAGAATGAGCTTACAAAGCCCAGCAGGATACTCACATGCAGAAAACTTAAACATACATATATTTTGATCAAAATATAATTTCATAACATAGCATACGAAAATCATCATATCGTTTCTTCTTCAGTTCTCATTCTTTTCATCTTATCTTCAGAAAATTCATCAACATTGTTCGGAATTCTTATCATCTTTAGGGACCGGACGGGAGCGGACAACATCGAGGACGGGTTGTGTGCTACCCCACAACCTAAAGTCGTATCCCCTCATTATGCTCCCCGGGACGGGAGGTAATGCCTTTAACCCAGCATACGGGGACATAGTCCATAGTTCTTATGCCACCAAAAGGTCCCCTCCCATGGCCTAGGAGGCATCCTCGAATGTCACTCCAATATCCTTCATCCATCTTTAACAGCAAGCTTAATGGAAACTTGGTACTTGGTTCGTGTTCTTTAATGGCCAATCATCGTAGATCAAAAGTCGTAAGAGTTTCACTTGCTGTCCATAATACATGCATTTTCCTTATTCTTATAGCCTTTATTCTTTAACTTCAATATTTGAAGTCCATATTTCCTTTTTTATCAAAAGCCAGAGTTCATCTTTCAAAAATCCGAATTCAATATCCGAAGTTCTTTCTTTTCAATAAAGAGGACGGAGTGCTTTTCATAATAAGTCCGAAATTCAGGACGGAGTGTTTTTCATCAAATTTTCGGAGTTCTTTTTCAAACAGCAGGCCGTAGTTTCAAAAGCCGAAGTCCTTTTATCAAAGCCGGAGTTCCTTTCTGGAATTCGAAGTTCATAAGAAAAACGGAGTTTTTAATTCATAAAGACGGAGTGCATTCTTATTAAGTCAGAAGTTCTTTTTCTTAACAGGGACGGAGTGCCTTTCTTTGAAAAAGGACAGAGTGCCTTTCTTTGAAAAAGGACGAACTGCTTTTCTTTTCAAAGGGACGGAGTGCCTTTCTTATCAAAACCGGAGTGCTTTTCTTTTCAAGGGGACGAAGTGCCTTTCTTATCAAAACCGGAGTGCTTTTCTTTTCAAAGGGACGGAATGCCTTATCAAAACCAGAGTGCTTTTCTTTTCAAAGGGACGGAGTGCCTTTCTTATCAAAACCGGAGTGCTTTTCTTTTCAAAGGGACGGAGTGCATTTCTTATCAAAACCGGAGTGCTTTTCTTTTCAAAGGGACGGAGTGCTTTTCTTTTAAAATCCGGAGTGCCTTTCTTTCGAAATCCAAAGTTCTTAAATCCGAAGTTCATTTTCTTATAAGATCCGAAGCTCTAAAATATGGAGTTTAAAAGCCGGAGTTCATTTCAAAACAAAAGGACGGAGTACTTTTTAAAGACGTAAAGGCCGGAGTTCATTTTCTTCAAAACCGGAGTACTTTTCAAAAGAGGACGGAACACAGTGTTCATAAAAAAGCCGGAGTTCTTTTGGACGGAGTTCTTTTTCCAAACTGGACGGAGTACTTATTTCATAAAATGCCGGAGCTCTAAATCCGAAGTCATTTTCTGTAAAATGCCGGAGCTCTTTCGTCTTAAATCCAGAGTTATTTTTAACAGAACAGATATTAATAATAAAATTTCTTGTTCTATCTTAAGGTCGAAGTTCTTTTTCCGTAAACATGTAATATCAACGTTCAGCAGAATAACCATAACATCATGAATATCATACATTTCAGAATATTAATTCATAAAACAGAAAAGTTCCCTCTTAAGGTCGAAATTCTTTTTCCGTAAACATGCAATATCAACGTTCAGTAGAATAACTATATCATCATGAATATCATATATTTCAGAGTAATAATTCATAAATCAGAAAAGGCATACTTCATACAGAATATAATTTCATGCATAAATGTGAGCTTTAAAAATAGGGTGAGTATCTTGCTTGAATTTTTTTCTACTTTGCCTTAGCTTTTGGTATATTTCTTTACTAGGAGTTTCTAGTGGTTGCCTTTTTCTGATGTTCTTAAGCCCTTATTTATAGCCCGTGGGTTAGCTGGCCCTCATTTATGGCTTCACATTTTCTCAAGGGTGTCATTTATGACTTTGCATTTTCAAAACTTTGGAATTAGCTAGTTCATTTATATCGTGTGTTCCCAACGTCATGAGTCATCACTCCGGCTTCTTCACTTTCTTGAACAACTTTTGATTTCAAAACCTGCTCCAAGGCCAGACTTGTTTTTAATGGGAAATCCGGAGTAGGTTTTAGTGTCAAATGCCGGAGCTCTTTATTCACAGAAAATCCAGATTGTTTTCAAAGGAAATTCCAGAGTAGTTTTTCATATCAGAAGCTGCAGCTCTTAATTCACAGGAAATCCGAATTGTTTTCAAAGGAAATTTCGGAGTAGTTTTCGTATCAGAAGCCGGAGCTCTTAATTCACAGGAAATTCGGACTTCAATGAAATCCGGACTTCTGTTTACCACGGAAATCCAGAGTTTTTTTTACTAAGGAAATCCGGACTTCTTCTTTTCCCGGAAATCCAGACTTCTTAAGGCTTAACTTGATTCCATCTTAAGCCGATGTATTTTTTCTTCTTTCGTTTTTCGGTCAACGCAAGTTGACCAGACTTGATGATTGAAATTTTCCAAGTTATCCGGACTTGTTAAGGCTGAACCTAATTCATCCTCAGGCCGATTTTCCTTTCTTGTTACACTTTTCGGTCAACGCCCGTTGACCGGATTCTAAGACTGAAATATTTCTTTGTTTTAAATTTTGGGTTGTTACACATCTCTTCAGCTTTTCTCCCGCTTTACTCTAACTAATCGGGTGTCAACTCATAGCTATCATCTGGAAGGAAGAAGAAGTAACAGTGAGCGAACAACTCAACAAGTACATTATAATAAGGCAGTGAACAATAATAACAAAACTAAACGGGGAAAAGATATAGAAATAGGAAAATGATGCATGACAGAAACTTAAATTGACATGCTTGGGATGTAATTCTCTTCTTTTCTTTTGAACATAAATATAACAAAATTATTCATCTTTGTGAACCCGAGCTAGTAGACCCCACTTGTTAGATGAGCAAATAATCGAGGATAGATTGTGTTCACTCTATGCAATTAAAGGCCAAAAAAAGAATAAAAATATCCCTTCTGGTGGGATCAGATACAGTATTATCTCCCAAATGTAGGTCAGACTCACAATCTATCCTCCTGACCGTAACGCCCCGAGGAAGAGCGGACCACGCATAACTCCATGGACGGAGTTATTCTCAATTACTACCATAACATCCTAAGGCATGTCCCTAATATCATCCGCTACAATAAGTAGCCAGGATAATTCCCTTGAGCTTCCACTGTCACACTAGTGACATGCCTGGAAGTGTTACCCTTCAGAAACATAAATACGGATCCTAGTTTTATGATTACTTATTCCTTTTGAAGGAGTTCTATTAGATTCTTTTTAATGATATCTCCCTTTGGGAGATTAGATTGATCTTTTCATAGATATCTCCCACTGGAAAATTAAATTCATCTTTTCACAGATATTTCCGTCTTGGAGATCAAATTCATCAATTCCATTCTAGTTATTCATGTACTTATTGTCTTGCTTACGGATTTCAATCTTTTCATAACTTTACTTTCATACGAATATCAAAAACAAAAGAAAGATTCAGAATTTTTACCATTGAGGAGCAGATTGTCTTTGAGAGCTTTCAGATGCGGAATTCTTTCACAAACGCATATATCAGAGGTTCTAGATTATTTGATTGAACTTATACAAATATACATATAATTTGATTAGCAGTTAAACGTAGAAAAATTATGCAAAATATAGTCTGAAGTCCTCAGATGAACAGTATCCATGAACAGTGCATGTAAATAGTATACCGATGCATATATTGATTTATTCTCAAAATTTCGGATATCCACTAAGTAATTTATCAAACCCAAGGCATGGGTAACTAAAATCCCAAGTCAATTAATACATTTAACATCAAATTGAAGCTCAAACGTTGTCCGGGCGCGGGTTAAGGGCTTCATGAACAAAATTCTACCAAATTTTACAAATTCTGATACACAATCAATAAATTAACTTACCCAAGTCATACATAATCATATTGTAATGGCCCAAATTCTAAAATATAGAAAATTTTCGATGTCAAGTTAAAATTACCTAAGGATAGTAATCCGGTCAACGAGTGTTGACTGGAAGGCATGATCCGGTCAATGTAAAATGTTGACCGCAAAACGTGAATGGGAGGAAGGACGGGAAAGGGGAAAGTAATCCGGTCTCCAGAAAACGTGAATGGAAGGAAGGACGGGAAAGAGGAAAGTAATCCGGTCAACGCCAGTTAGTTGACCGGAATGTATTTAAATGAGAAACATCCCCCTTCAATGATTTAATGAGGAAACTCTTCGGGAATGAAAAGCCATAAATAACATACACCCCATAGTGTGGCCAAATCAAACGACGGCCACCAGATCCAAGGCCTATAAATAAGAGCTAAATGGCGTGGGAAAGAGACACGCAATAGAGTTTTCTAGTACTGGAAGATCAAAAGTTCAAGGCGAAGTAAAAGAAATCCAGGCAAGAGTACTCACCCCTGTTTTTAAAGTTCATGATTATGCGTGTTTGCTACGTGAGTATATATGATATTCTTATGAAATTATGTATGTATGATGTTTGTTTTGTTCTTGTGATTTATCGTTCTTAATCGCATGTTTAAAAGAAACCGTAATATTCATGGTGGTAGATTTTATTCTGTTTGAACTATGTGATTAATTGTCGACCTATATGAACTCTGATAATTGCATGTTTAAAGAAAAGACTTCTAACTTTTAAGAAAAATAGTTTCGGATTTTGAATGATGAAGAACTCCGGCTTTTAGAGCTTCGGACTTTAAATAGAAATGAACTCTGGTTTTTAGAATTCCGAATTTTAAAGAACTCCAGCTATTTGAGCTTCAATCTTTATTGGAATTAGAACTCCCGATTTTAAAGAACTCTGGCTATTTGAGCTTCGGTTTTTAATAGAATTAGAACTCCGGCTTCTGAACTACGACTTTCATTGAAAAAGAGCTCCGAATTTTGAACTCCGCTATTTTAAGAAAAAGGAACTCGAGCCTTTCTTTTTATAAGAACAACGAAAATATATGTAATCCGGATAGCAAGTGAAACTCTATGACTTTCGCCTTTCGAACTATGGCGGATGACCATTAAAAGATATGAACTAAGAACCAAGTTTCTATTAAACTTGCTGTTAAAGATGGATAAATGATATTTGAGTGACACTCGAGGACCACCTCTTGGGCCACGGGGGAGACTTTTGGTGGCATAAGACTTTTGGACTACGGCCCCGTATACCGGGTTAAAGGCATTACCTCCCGCCTTGGAGAGCATAATGAGAGGATACGGCCTTAGGTTATGGAGTTACACACAACCCTTTCTCGATGTTGTCCGGTCCCTAAAGATAATAAAAATTTCGAATGGTTTTATGGATTTTTCAAAAATAAGATAATAATAATAAGAAATAAAGAAAAAATGATATGATGATTTTCGTATGCTAAGTTATGTTATGAAACTCTATTTTGATCCGATTATATGTATGTTTTAGTTTTCTGCAAGTGAGTATCTTGCTGGGCTCTGTTGCTCATTCTTGCCACTATTCAGATGACGAAAGGCTTATAGAGGACAAAGTGGAGTAGAACCATATGATGTAGCTTGATAGCATAATTGGCCGGAGCTGATAAATAAAGAGCTTAATTTATTTTCTCTTTTATGTTTTGAAGAGACTTGTAAAATGATTCCGCTGTTTAAGAATCTATGGATGTTAGCATGTTTCCGTGATTACTTTTTGGATATAAAATTTAAAAAGTTTAGTAAGCATCTCAGCCTTTCAGATCCGTCTAACTTAATGTTGGCCGGCCTGGTTTGAAGTTAAATCAGAAGGCTAGCTCATGTAGTTCAGCCTCAAGCAATCCTGTATGTAAAAGAAAAATTTTTATGTCCACCTAATTAATATTTATTATTTATTAAATTATTTTTTAAGGCAAGTTTTTTTTTGGCTTGACGGCGGCTTTATGCGTGCAATAATGTCGGTCTGTCACACATATTCTAGTCTCAAATAAATCAAAAGTCCCAAAAATCAAAGCTAGAAATCGCCCAGGCGCGGGGATAGGGTTTCACAAGTGGGAATTCACATAATTCCACCAAATCGGGTACCCAATCGACAAATTAACTTACCTAAGGTGTGCATAATGGTATTCTAGTCTAAATTTTTACAAAAACCCAAAATATCGAGGGCTGGAATCCACCAGATCGCACATAAACAATACACATGAGTGGGAGAGGGTTTTGGGATGTTCATAACGGTGCAAAAACAAAGAATTGGATGACAAATTTCATATATATGCATAGTTAGACTATGGGGATCACAATGATATACATGGGATTGGGTATCGGGACAAAATACCTGAAGGGTATCGAATGAAAATTAATGGAAATAGAAGGGAAATGGTATAGATGTACTTGCCTCGACGTGCTCTACAACTTTTCGAACTAGCTCGAGCTCGGAATTAGACCCGAAGGCCTCCATTTTCTCCTCTTTTCCTTCGCACAATTCTGTTCGCGCTCGGCCTCCTACGGCTGCTGCCGCGGCCCCACCACACCACACCAGCCGACCACTGCGGCACATGGCCGCCATTGACCCATGAGTCGCCAACGCTAGCACTGGCACCATTCTCCTCCTCTCTGTCTCTCTCTGTCTC
>JAODPA010029273.1:0-12559 GCA_025585075.1 Nepenthes mirabilis
GATACGTATTGAATATTTGGTTCATGATTTTTTTTATTTTTGTTCCTTCTAGATCAAATGGTCATAAATATATTGTACAGAACTCAAACGCAAACACTAGTAGTGGTTTTGCTTATATTTTGTGAGTATTAATTTTATAACTAAATTGTATTTGTATTTGATATATTTTAGCATCAAGAGAATTACGGATAGATTGATGTTAGTATATTTTAGTGTTATGAAGTCAAGGCTTAAATTATCCTATTATTTGGTTATTATAACGTTTGGTTTATATTGGATCGATGGTATAATTTGTATTACTGGTCATCAATTTCTTGTTATAGATACTTAAAGTAGTTTATATTCAGTTTTATTATTTGAATGGGTAGTTTGGAGGGATCATCCGGTGGTTATTGTTATTCATACTATTAATGATACTATTTGATATTTTGTCATGTCCAACACGGATTTGGATATTGTGTTTAGGTGTCTTTATTTTAAACTTTTACTATATAGTTTGTAATTATTGTTAATTATTATTAGTATTTATTTTGGGTCTGGACTCATGATATCAAATATATGGTTTGAAGAGCTAATCCAGAGCGTGAATTCTTCAATATAAACGTGTCAAGAAGAGTCGGCTATGGGAGTCTGTGAATCCCTACCGGCTACATTACAAGTTGATATTTTTACTGGATTTGCAAATTTTAAGCTTAGGATGTCTGAAAAGTTTTCCTCTAGAACTAATGAGTTCATAAGGTTTCTTTTTATCACTAAAATTATATGTCATTTATATTTTCACAAGGTTTTAAATATCTTATCATGTCATTCACATTTACTCTACACAGATATTAAAAAAGGTGGGCCTAAACTATGGCTTTTTCTCGTTTACCTATCAAAAAATAGAGGTGTTTGAGTTTTATCTTGAACCAAAGGAATTCAGATCATGATGTGAGCTCACCTAGCTTATTCCATTTCGATTCCTTCAATCATTGAAAGAGCTAGGGTTTCACAAGCATTGTGGAATATTAAAAGGACTTGTTCGTGGGTAGGTTTAAGATAATAATTTTAGTAATAAGAAAGCAAGGAATTCTGCTTATTAAGGTGCTAAGCTGGCCTCAAACAAATACCAAAGTGAATGAAAAAAAAAAAAAAACTAGGTGTTGGGTCCAGCCTAAAATCAAATTGACTCGTTAAAATGTGGGTCCCTAGATCACAAGCTTATGATGGAATATAATACAATCGAGTTATTAGATTTAAAATAAAAGAAAATATGGATTTTGTTTGGAGACTTCACCCATTGAATATCTGAATAACTGGATTATTAAAATGTAAAAGGTTGAGGCACCTATTGGCTTGGTAGAAAATTAAATCAAGTATTAAATCTTAACAAATAATTATATGAATCAAATAATGAACTGTCATATTAAACAGGCAGTTATAACTAATAGATGATAAGGATTAAACTTTGGACGATTACTAATTTTTGTAATAGTTGGGTTTTTAACCAACGTAACACTTTAACTAATTCTAGTGATATCAATTTTAGAAATTCGTATTGATTGGCAGTAAAGTTATAAATACTCTAATCTTCATTAGACAAAGAGGAGGAGGAAATTTGAAAGAGAAAATGCAAGTACAAAATGCTAGCCATTAATACACATACGTCTTTCAGTAATTATGGAGCTAAACCCTCTAATCCTAAAATTTTCTCACATTCTTTCATCCCTAATTTTTTATTATCTTTTATTTTATAGAAATAATTCTAATTTGAGTATTAAAAAATATTTTGGGGAGTAAATTACGTATTTTTTACCCTCTTATTGATTGTTATGATGTATAAAATTTGAATTAAAAGGTTCGAAAGTCTAACCCGGCTCTATTTAAATGAGTATTCAGATTTTAAGTACACATTACAAAATAAATATCAAAAAATTATAGCCATAAATCCACATAAAACTTTACTAAAGAAAAGGAAATCAATTTTAGTTCTTTTTGGTTTCTTTATTTGATAATTTATTTATGTAACTGCAGAATACATGTTATAACTTTTAGAAAAGCCAATAATAAAATAAAAACTACCCTCAAAACAAGCAAAATGGCAGGTTAATTTCTGCTGAAGATAACTTATTTAAATTTATAGAATTATTAGTGATGCGTCTCTGGATCCGAACTTCGAACAGATTCGGATGATCCTCTTGTCATGGCTCCGGCTCCGTTCCCTGAGTTGAATCTTGCACACCACTAAACAGAACAGGAGGTTAGCGTGTTCGACGGGAAGTTATCCCACCGAAAATACTCTGACGCTCAAGTCAATAAAACAGTCTTTGTAAGAAAGAAACTGAAATTGAGAGAGAGATAGAGAAAGAGTGTTTGGTCCAAATGTAAGAGAGCCGTGAGGTCTTCTTGGATATGGAAGGTGGGAAGGCAATAAACGGCCGTGGGGGCTCGCTTGTTGCCTTAGAGTTTTTTGGAGAATGTAGGTGGCAGAGAAGGCAGATTTCTCAGAGCACTCAATCGTCTTACAGAAAGCGTATGCAGTCGGAAGCGTTAAAGAAAGCGTAATTGAGAGCGTGCCCTGGATGGTGAATTCAGGGTTTCTTTTGTAGTTGAGAGGACGATCCTCATTTTTTGGAAGGAGTGATTGCCTTCCTGATCTATTGGATGGCTTGCCTTCTGGAGCAGATGCCAGTTGCCAAGCTGATCGTGATTGTTTCCTTGTGAGGCGGCCATCAGCTTTCCAAACCAGGCGCTTTCCTTCTGGACATGTTACCGTTGGAAAGCCTGGGTTGGCAAAGATTTGGAGAAAATCTGGCGCCTTCCTTATATGGGAGGCGTCAATATTGCCAATATTCATTTTTGTGCCAGCTGGGATCGTGAAATATCTTTGGAAAGCCGTTGGTGGCCTTTTGATGATTTGTGGGCCTAAACGGGTCAGGCTCATTGCTGTAGGAAAGCTTCCCTAGGCATGGTGCGTGGAGCGCGGACGGTCAACGTCTGAGTTGACCGTCTGCGTGTGTATTGGCCGCCTTCATGGAGAACAGTGGGAGAGTCGTTGTTGATCGTCTGATGGGCTGTGGATTAGAATGAAATAGGTCAATCACTGTAGAAAGGCCTCTTTGGGCCCAACGCGCATAAGGCGGACGGTCAACGTTCGAGTTGACCGTCCGCTAGCAAGTTGGCCGCCCAGACGGTCAACTCAGACGTTGACCGTCCTGGGCTTTTCAGCTTTTGGGCCTATTCTCCGATTGGGCCGTTAGAGTGTTGACCATCATTTTGGGCCTCCATTGACTTTTTGGGAACAGTCTATTTTTGGTATACCCATCACTAGCCCCCCATACTGGTGGCCAGAAGTTTGGGCTCCAGTATGTTCATGATGGGATACTCTTTATTGCTCTGAGGATCTCGTGCAACCTTGTGAGAGGCATGAATGAGAGTTTTGACCGAAATTGTTGACCGTCCTGGTCAATTCCGAAGAATCAGAATTGTTGACCATCCTGATCAATTCCGGAGAACCAGAATTGTCGACCATCCTGATCAATTTCGGAGAACCAAAATTGTTGACCGTCCTGGTCAATTTCGGAGAATCAGAATTGTTGACCGTCCTGGTCAATTCCGGAGAACCAGAATTGTTGACCGTCCTAGTCAATTCCGGAGAACCAGAATTGTTGACCGTCCTGGTCAATTCCGGAGAACCAAAATTGTTGACCGTTCTGGTCAATTCCGGAGCACCAGAATTGTTGCCCATCCTGGTCAATTCCGGAGCACCAGAATTGTTGACCATTCTGGTCAATTCCGGAGAACTTGAATTATTGACCGTCCTAGTCAATTCCGAAGCACCAGAGTTATTGACCATCTTGGACAATTCTGGAAACGCTTTCTGCCAGCCTTTGGCAGGTTTTCGGGGCAGAAAGCGACACGTGTCTCCCGTTGGTTGGGCAGAGATCTCGGCCATTAATGCGCTAGAGATCCGTCCTTTTGCAGGGTCAAGTAGGGAGGTGACATGTGGCAGGACTGACGGCGTTCTTAATGAGGGGTTTTGTGCTTGGCGCTTAAGTTTCCCTTCCGTATTTTTGAAATCATTTATGCCTTCAACCCGTCGTCTTCTTCTTTCTCGTTTTCAGACAAGCCTTTCTAAAGAACCCTAGCTTTCGCTCGATCATGGCTTCTGTTGCAGATTTCTCGTCCGTTTTGAGAGAAAATGATATAAAGGCATTGTGCGTTGAGTTCAATATCCCCAAAGAGATGGCCTGGAGGATTCCGGACAAGGATGACAAAGCCTTTACCCCACCGGAGGGGTACATCACCGTTTCAGACCACTTCTGGGCCACCTGGATGACCAGGGTTTAATGAGATGGTGAAGACCCTCCCGACTTAGGGGCAGTCTTGGTCGGGTAAACCTGCAAGGTAAACGCAGTTCATATCTATGCACACAAAGCTTAGGATTTTATATGCTAAGTAAACTTCTTATTTTGCCAAATTAAAACGAGCATGCGAATGAATGCGCACGAGTGGGTTAGTGCGTACCTGGGTTCCCTATTGAAAGTAGCGCTTGAGGTGGGTCGCGTTCCACGTTCGTGGGACCAACCTCCTATCCTGATTTCGGAGTTTCTATGCTCCGTTTCGCAGGACGGCGGAGACAAGGAAAGGTCCCTCCCAGTTGGGAGAAAGCTTGTTGCGGCCGGTCAGCTTGCCTGTGGCCTCGACGCCTCATAGGACCAAGTCCCCAACGTCAAATTACCGGGCTTTTACTTTTTTATTATAGTATCGGATAACTCGGTGTTGGTAGGCCACTGTCCGTATTCTGGCAGCGTCGTGGGCTTCCTCTAACAAGTCTAAGTGTTTCCTGATTTTTTGGGAGTTGGTCTGTGGGTCGAAAGACTCCACTCTAAGACTCGGAAGCCCAATTTCGACCGGGATCACCGGCTCAGTCCTGTAACAGAGGCTGAAGGGTGTCTCGCGTGTTGGTTCCTTCGGCGTTGTCCGGTAAGACCAGAGGACGGAGGGGAGCTCGTCAGCCCAAGAGCCCCCGGCGTCCTCCAGCTTAGTCTTTAATCCGTGGAGTAGCATTCTGTTTGTGACCTCCACCTGTCCATTCACTTGGGGGTATGCCACCGAAGTGTGGACCAGGTTGATACCAAGGCTGGCGTAATACTTGGTGAAGCGCTTCTCCGAAAATTGGGTCCCGTTGTCGGTCACTACGACCTCTAGGACACTAAACCTGCAAACAATGCCTTGGCGAAGAAATTCAAGTGCATTGTGCTCCGTGATTTTTGCTAGTGGGACTGCCTCGACCCACTTGGTGAAGTAGTCGATACCCGCGATGAAAAACTTCCTTTGCCCCGTGGCAATGGGAAATGGGCCGAGAATATCGAGCCCCCATTGCGCGAAGAGCCAAGGAGCCTGAAGTGACTTCAGGTCAGCGGACGGCTGGTGGTGAAGGTTGCCGTGAAGCTGGCAGCTTTCACATTTCTTTACAAACTCTAGCACGTCCTTTTTCATCGAGAGCCAATAACAGCCCTGCCGCATGATCTTGAAGGCCAGGTTTTTTTCACCTATGTGTGATCCACAGATCCCGAGGTGAACTTCACCCAGCGGGAGTCGGCCTCCTCGGGAGATAGGCAGCGGAGGTACGGAGTTGAGTATTTGCAGCGATACAGCCGCCCATCGACTACCGTGTACCAGCCGGCTGTCTTTTTAATTCACTTGGCCTTTTCGACGTCCTTTGGGAGCGATTCGTCAGCCAAGTATCTAAGGTAGGGCGTCATCCAGTTTTCCGTTTTGGAAATCTGCATTGCCTCCGGTTTCTCTATGCTGGGTGCATTCAGGATCTCCCTCATATCCCTCGAGTACTGTTCTGGATTTTCGACAGCGGTGGCTCTAGCCAACCGGTCTGCCTTCCAGTTTTCAGTTCTAAGAATATGAATCAGAGTCAGTTTGTCGAAACTCTGGATGGCCTCCTTTGCCTTAGCCAAGTACTTGGCTAAATGAGGGTTGTTTGCCTCAAAGCCCTAATTAACCTGGTTGACGATTAGTTCAGAGTCGCTGTAAACCGCCAACATCTTGGCAGAGCACTTATTTGCTAATCGTAAGCTGGCTAACAGGGCTTCATACTCGGCGACGTTGTTGGTCGCCGGGATGTCATGTTTGAGGGAGTACTTAACCTCAAATCCATCAGGGGTTGTAAGGACCACCCATGCTCCGCTGCCACTGTCTGTGGAAGATCCCTCCACATGGAGTGTCCATTCTGAAACTTCGTTTGGCTGTTCTGCATTTTCTGCGGGCTGTTCCTCGTGAATCGGGGTCGTGGTCTCACCAATGAAGTCAGCTAGAGCCTGCGCTTTTATGGCAAGTCTGGGCCTGAACTCGATGTCGAACTCACCCAATTCGATAGCCCACTTCACCAGCCGTCCCAAAACGTCTGGTTTCTGGAGTATACCTTTTAGCGGCTGGTCAGTAAGGACCACTATGCGATACGCCTGAAAGTATGGCCTCAATTTCCGCGTTGCGAAGATAAGTGCTAGGGCCATTTTTTCAGCGCACGGATAGCGTGTTTCTGGGCCGGTCAATATTTTGCTTACATAGTAGACCGACTGCTGGATATCGGATTCCTGGCGCACGAGGACGGAGTTGAGGGACACTTCTAAAACTGCCAGGTAAAGGTACAACTCCTCTCCGTCTTTGGGTGACGCTAGCAATGGTGGGCTTGCCAGATTCTGCTTCAATTCATTGAAGGCTGTCCGGCAGTCAGCCGTCCACTGGAATCAGTTCGATTTTGTCCCTCTTAGGGCTTTAAAGAAAGGCTGGTACTTGTCACAAGACTTCGCGAGGAAACGGGACAAAGCTGCCAGCCGCCCAGTCAATCGCTAGACGTCTTTGACGCTCCGCGGGGGAGCCATGTCAGCGAGGGCCTTGATCTTTTCTGGGTTTACCTCGATCCCCCTCTGGGAGATGATGAAACCCAAGAATTTCCTGGAGGCTACCCCAAAGACACACTTCGCTGGATTCAGTTTCATTTGGTGCTAGCGGAGCACCTCAAATGACTGTTCCAGGTCGCGTATGTGGTCGCCAGTGACTCTGCTCTTAACGAGCATGTCGTCGACGTAGACCTCCATGTTGTAAACAATCTGTTTTTCGAATATCTTGTTGATCAGTCGCTGGTAAGTTGCTCCAGCATTTTTTAGTCCGAATGGCATCACTTTGTAGCAGTAGGTGCCTTGGTCCATCATGAATGATGTATACTCTTCGTCTTCCGGACTCATTTGAATCTGGTTGTAACCCGAATAGGCGTCCATGAAACTGAGTAGCTCATGTCCAGCCGTGGAGTCAACCAGCAGGTCGATTCTGCGCAAGGAAAAACTGTCTTTCGGGCAGGCCTTGTTGACGTCGGTAAACTCGACGCACATTCGCCATTTTTCGTTGCTCTTTTTAACCAGGACGACATTTGAAAGCCAATCTGGGTACTAGATTTCTCTAATAAACCCAGCGTCCAGTAGCTTTTTCACCTCCTCTCGGATGGCGATCAGTTTCTCTGTGGAGTGGTTTCTCCACTTCTGCCTGACCGGCTTCCGATCAGGATCGAGGCCCAGCTTGTGAACCATTACCTCAGCCAAAATTCCGGGCATGTCCGCGGGAGTCCATGCGAATACATCGGCATTCCGTTGCAGGAACGCAATCAGTTCAGTGCGCAGTGTGCCAGTGAGTGAGCCGCCAATCTGCACATACTTTTTCGATTCCTTTGGATTTAGTGGGACCAGATCTATAGCTTCACCGGACTGCGCTTGCTGCAGGATGGTCTCGTCTCGATGATCGACTTCTCCCACTGTACCAGGGCTACCGCTATGGGCAATCTGAGACATGTAGCATGTCCGCCTAATTATTTGGTCGCCTAACACCTCTCCCACACCGTAAGGTGTCGGGAACTTCATTTTGAGGTGTGGAATTGAGGTGACCGCCCCAAACGCTGTCAGACACGGCCTACCTAGTATTGCGTTGTAAATGGAGGGTAGGTTAACTACCAGAAAGGTAAGTGTGCGACTTGCTGTCTTTGGATACGTCCCTAAGGTAACTTCCAGTTAAATAGTCCCCTGAATGGGCACTGGTTCGTTGTCAAAACCATATAATGGGCCCTCGGCCGATTTTAGTTGGTTCTTTTTTAGACCTAATTTAAAGAAGGCATCTAAGTAAAGCAAATCTTTAGAACTTCCATTATCGATAAAGACTCATTTCATCTAGTAGTCTGAACTACCATCTGAAATGAGTGTGGATTTAACAAGGGGGTCAGCATGGGGGGACATTACATGAGCTGAATCACTATCACTGAAGCTAATTGTATTGTCTGCTGTGCGCTGCTTCTTCCTCCCAGTCTGCTGCTCCTTGCTGTCCGCCGGGTTCTTGGCAGGTCGGGTGGTGACCATGTTAACCACCCTTACCACAATCCTGTTTCGGGGTGGAGTCTGCTCCTGCCCCTCTTCATCAGCTGCTCCTGAGCTCTGTCCAGGGCCTCTAACAAACTTTGTGAGGTGGCCTCTACGAATTAGATCTTCGATCTCCTTTTGCAGCATCTTGCAGTCCTCAGTCGAATGGCCAGCAAAATGATGGAAGTCACAGTACTTCGACTGGTTTCCAGAGTCTTTTTTCAACGGTTTGGGCCACTTCAGAAATTTTTCTCTACGGATCTGCATAATGACGTTGGCGCGCGTGTCTGTCAGAGGTGTGAAACTGGTGGGCCCATAGTCTCTGCATTCTGGGGGCCCAGTCCGGCGCTGCTTCTGGCGGGAGTGTTCTCCGCCACTATACTTTCTCTTCCCTTCACCAGGGAACGGCCGAGGCTGATCCGTCCACTCTGGACATTTTGCCTCGTTTGCCTCTTCTGCTGCAACGTAGGCCCTGATGATGGATTCCGCCTCGCGGAAGGTCTGCGGATTTTTATGGGCAAGGTGCTTAAAAAAGTCACCGTAGGTAAGCGTAGAGATGAAACTGCCCAACTTCATCTCCTCTGTGATCCTGGGGATCCTTCTGGCCTCTACCACGAAGAGATCCAGGAAACACCGTGGGTTCTCCCCTGGTTTCTATTTTATGTGGGAGAGATGCCATGGCTGTTTCTCTTCCCGTCGGCTCGAGGCGTACTGAGCCAAGAAGAGATCCGTGAGTTCACGGAAGCTACTGATGGTGCCTGAAGGGAGGTGATGGAATCAGATTCGAGCATCTCCCTTCAGTGTGAGTGGGAAACAGCGGCACATCGCTGAGTCTTCTAGCCCTTGTAGACTTAGATGGGTGCGGAAGTGATCCAAGTGGTCAACTGGATCACTGCCCCTATCGTATAAGTCAAGGGACGGCATCTTGAACTTTGTTGGCAGTGGATGGCTCAGGATCTCCGCAGTGAAAGGAGATCGGTCCAAGTCGATGGCGCGCTCCTCTTCTTGGATCACACGGTTCCAGATCTTGTCCACCCGCGGATTAGTGCGAGCGACGTTTGTTGATCGTTTGGAGTTGAGGTAATCCCTCAACTCCATCTTGTCCCTGGCGGGTTCAGCAGCCAGTCGGCTGCTGCCTCCAGTGGATCTGGCAGTCCTGGAGGCTCACTCCTGGACTGCGTTGTTGTCTTCTACCCGAGAGTATCGGAGATTTCTTCTCTCCAGGCTTTCTGGTGGAGAGTACTCCTCGAGCGTTCCACAGGCCTGTTCTGGCCAGGAACGTAGGAGGACGCGGGAGCCGGATTGTCTCTGACTTTTGCAGGCCTTTTGGCCAGCTTCTTCTTCCTCTGGCCACCCCTTTTGGCGGCAAGGGTAGGGATGGCTGCTGGTGGAGCCGCCTGTAGTCGTTGCTCCTTCTGAGCGCAAAGTAATTGGAGCAGGCGATTGTTGTCCTGCATCTGCTCCACCAGTAGTTGAAAGTAAAGCGGTGGAACTCCGCTAGTGGCCCCGTTGACCAAGGCACCAGCAGCATGGTCCTGGTCGGAGTTAGCAGCGTCTCTAGCGGGGTTGCTGGCTTGGGCTCTCGTGTTCACCATTGCAAAATCAGAAGGTGACGGAGAGTGTTTGTGCAGATTTTGTGGTTGGCTTTTGTAAGCGTTTCCCACAGACGGTGCCAATGATGCATCTCTGGATCTGAACTTCGAACAGATTCGGATGATCCTCTTGTCGTCGCTCTGACTCCTTTCCCTGAGTTGGATCCTACACACCACTAAACAGAACAGGAGGTCAGCGTGTTCGGCGGAAAGTTTTCCCATCGAAAATACTCCGACGCTTAAGTCAGTAAAACAGTCTTCATAAGAAAGAAACTGAAATTGAGAGAGAGAGAGAGAAAGAGTATTTGGTCCAGATGTAAGAGAGCTGTGAGGTCTTCTTGGATTTGGAAGGTGGGAAGGCAATAAACGGCCGTGAGAGCTCGCTTGTTACCTTAGGGTTTTTTGGAGAATGTAGGTGGCAGATGAGGCAGATTTCTCAGAGCACTCAATCGTCTTACAGAAAGCATATGCAGTTGGAAGCGTTAAAGAAAGCATAATTGAGAGCGTGCCCTGGATGGTGAATTCAGGGTTTCTTTTGTAGTTGAGAGGACGATCCTCATTTTTTGGAAGGAGTGATTGGCTTCCTGATCTGTTGGATGGCTTGCCTTCTGGAACAGATGCCAGTTGCCAAGCTGATCATAATTGTTTCCTTGTGAGGCGGCCATCAGCTTTCCAAACTGGGCGCTTTCCTTCTGGACATGTTACCGTTGAAAATCCTGGGTTGGCAAAGATTTGAAGAAAATCTGGCGCCTTCCTTATATGGGAGACGCCAATATTGCCAATATTCATTTTCGTGCCAATTGGGATCGTGAAATATCCTTGGAAAGCCGTTGCTGGCCTTTTGATGATTTGTGGGCCTAAACGGGTCAAACCTGTTGCTGTAGGAAAGCTTCCCTAGGCATGGTGCATGGAGCGCGGATGGTCAACGTCTGAGTTGACCGTCTGCATGTGTATTGGCCGCCTTCATGGAGAACAGTGGGAGAGTCGTTGTTGGTCGTCTGATGGGCTGTGGGCTAGAATGAAATAGGCCCATCACTGTAGAAAGGCCTCTTTGGGCCCAACGCGCATAAGGCGGATGGTCAACGTTCGAGTTGACCGTCTGCTAGCAAGTTGGCCGCCCAGACGGTCAACTCAGACGTTGACCGTCTTGAACTTTTCAGCTTTTGGGCCTGTTCTCCGATTGGGCCGTTAGAGTGTTGACCGTCGTTTTGGGCCTCTATTGACTTTTTGGAACCAACCTATTTCTGGTATACCCATCAATTAGTAAGTAATATTTTAGTTGGATTTTATCAGGAAAGAATAATGTTTAGAAATGGGAATTCACTAGCATACCCTTGCATCTCATACCGTTATATGCAAATCTAACAATTCATATGTTTTTTTCATTTTAAAAAAAGAAACTTCCGTAAAAAAACTTTTTAAATAAATTATATTGATAGATAAATTTACATCCAACAGTTCCAAACCCGAGGCAAAGAGGTTGCGCCTCGCATCCAAGGTGTAGTGTTATGTCCTAAAACCCAATCTGGACATTAATAATTAACAATATTAACACATTAATAATCAGCAGTCAAATTATTTGTGGACATAAATTTCACGTTGATATATTGATCGATCAAAATAAAATATTATAATTTGACCATATGATCCAAAATGTCACGTCATCAAATGGCTGAAATACTAGTCATAATAAGACATCAGACCATACATAAAAAATTATGTCTAATCCAAAAGAAAAATTAGAGTATATGAACAACATAATAAAAAGCCAACATCAATATTGTAATTTACAAACAATCGTCAATATTACAAATATTTGAAGTTACTGTTTGAAAACTAAATACAACAGCTTTCTTTTAAAATTTGATCTAATTTCTTCAATTAGTTCCCTGACCAAAATTATATCTCACCTGCAAGCGTCTGAGTCGTTAATCTAAAGGTTAGTAAAAAATAGAAATATGAGTGAATCAAAATCTCAACAAGATATATAAATTTACATAATTTAACATGCAATCTTCGTTAAAACATGCCGGTAGGATCAATGAATCAAATTCAATAAAATATTATAAATTTTCATGACAGATGTGTACAATTTATCAAATTTTCTTTTATATTCTCATTCAAATTGTGTCATAAAATCTATACTCAATTATGCAATTTCTTAGAGATTAAGGGTCAATAGGACCTTTTCGACTAAAGGAGTAAATAATAAAAAATCGTATTATATTTATTTTCATATAATCAAAGGTTTTATACTATTATTTAAAACTTGCAGATGGGTCATCGTACATTAACTCTATAAATGAGGCCGAATATCGCTTTCACACATGGATGATAGGTTCGAATCTCAATTTATCATTATAATATATTAAGGTATACTATAGCATACCACCCCATGAACTTATTACAATGGTCCAATACTTAGACATATGAAAGCACTACTCAATTCTTCATAATCATTGTATTTTCTCTTTTTTGAGAAAACATTCTTAATTATTTAACATATTATGGAGTTCTCCTTTAATTTCTTATCATGTGTAAAAATTTGAATATATTTGATTTAAAACATGT
>JAODPA010029284.1:0-12558 GCA_025585075.1 Nepenthes mirabilis
TCAAGAATTTAGATAACTAAAATTACAATAATATTGATGGGTACAGATACCCAAGGCCCATATTAAAGGTCCATCTCTCAAGAGTTGGATCCAGGTGCCACAGAGGCCCAAGAAGTTCAAGCGCCAGGGCTGGCCCATGAAGCACAGTAGCCTTGAAGTCCATTATGGCTCGTGGACTCATGATGGGTCTCAGACGCCGCCCCGCTTGCAAAATCGGCATGCCAGAGATTTAGTGGCTAACCTGTTAAACTACAAGAAGAATGATGGCCAGCAGAGCACGTGGCCCTGCAGAGGAAATGTCACACCAGGCGGGCGTACACGCAACCCTCCTGATACGGCAAAAAAGATTTGCAGAATTGGTGGCAGGGTCCCTTGCACACGTAAACCCCATGTGAACTTCTCTCAATGGGAAGCTTAACCACTATAATTGCCTTAATTGTTCACCAAATAAAGGATCCAACATTTACTTTGACTAATCGTATTAGAGAGAGAAAGAGAGGGCTGGTGTTGTAAGAGTGACTCTTTAGAATTTCTATACGCTTAGTCCTCAACTTTTTGTATTTGAGCGCATCCTGTAACCAAACACAAGATAGTGAAATAGTTCTCGGACAAAAGTCCCATGATTTTTTCTTCTCATTTAAGAGAAGATTTTCTATGTAAAAACTCTCTGTGTATCAATCCGCATACTCTCTCTCTCCCCTCTCCACACGGGTATTATTTGGTATTGCTACCAGATCCACATCCTTATGAGAGTAAGGATCCGAGGACGTAACAATTGGCGCCATCTATGGGAAACGTGATGAAAGGTCCAGCGTTTTCCTTTAAACACTCAATCCCTTATACAAAATAGTGAACACCCGATGACAGACCAGTACTCCTGTCCGAGAAGCATGCTCAAGTGACAACAACCTTGCACCCTGCGCCAGAGTGGAGGATCATCCTGATCCTTATGTGAGAGCACTGGCCCTGAGAATGGATGACATGTCTAGGGCCATCCAGAGCCTCCGTACAAAGATGGACGCGCACATGAAGGAGGTGCCATCTAAGGCCTCCCAAACCGAAACGTCCCAGAGAAAGAGAAAGGGGAAGAAACACCCCAGCAAACACGCTGCTCAGCTCGAGGCTCCGCATACACAGGTTGCCTCAAGTAGCTGAGCTCTGTCACGTTTGCAAGGGCGCTTAGGCCCCCAGATACAGGAGGAAAGCCCGGAGAGGTGAAACCCTTGCTGTATCCGTGAGGGCCAAGAGCGCGTCGCTCAGGGCGCGACCCCGATCAAAGAAGTACCCTCGAGGACTAGAAGCCTTCAGGGGCAGTAAGTTGCACAAGACCCTTACAAGTTGAGGACTTATCTCAACGAAAAAAAGATGACGGCATCGCCTCAGGTGGAGGCTAAGCTCGATAGGGTATTTCGAACAGTCTTTGGCAACAAAGAGGGAGGAGTTGCTGAGCTCCACAGATCTCCATTCATAACGGACATTAGGACGAGGACGCTTTCCCCAAAATTCAGAATGCCAAACCTCGACGCCTACGATGGGAGTGCAGATCCAATGAACCACTTGGATCACTTCCGTGAGCATCTGAGCCTTTAAGGCTTGGATGAGTTGATGATGTGGCAGTACTTTCCCTTAACACTCAAGGGAGACGCGAGGATCTGGTTCTACGGGCTGCCTATGGACTCCATCTGCTCATTTAATGAGCTGGTAGAAGCTTTTCTCTCCTAATTTGCCTCCAGCTGGAGAATAGAGAAGCAACCATGGCACTTTGCTCATGTGAAGCAAGGGGCCAGGGAGAGCCTAAAAAGTTTTCTATCCCACTTCATATCCGAGGCTAGGCAGATCTCGAAGTTGATTGATGGGGTCAAGCTAATCGCATTCTTGTCCACATTGGAGGGAGGTAACTTCTTCGAGTACCTCGTCCATAAGGGCTCGCATACGTTCACAGAGGCTGAGAGAATAGCGAGATCTTACATTGCAATTGAAGAAGCGAACGATACAAAGAGGCCGGCACAGGTGGAGAGCTACCCTCCGAGGATAGCAGATGGGAAAAGAAGGCATGAAGACCGACAAGGCTCTAGGGCACCCAGGAAGCAACAGAAGCCCGAGCAGAACGTTTACAGGGAGTACAGACCCATCAATATTATTCTCTTGAATGACTCACGTATCAACATCCTGATGCAGATTCGAGATGAGAAGTTTTTGAAATGGCCTATGGCACTGAAGAATCCAGAGAGTAGTGACTAGTCTAAATACTGTCACTACCACCATTGCAGAGGCCATAGTACTGAGGACTATTAGACATTGTAGAAAGAAATTGAAGAGTTGATCAAGAGAGGTCACCTCACCCACTTTCTACAAAGACTCAAATAGTCATCTAGAGTAGCAGAAGCAGGAGAGGCTGACTAACCAAGAGGCAGAGTGGCCGTGGGGGTGGTCAACATGATTTTCACCAGTCCGGTTAGAGGCAGTGCTTAGGAGGATCTAGCGGCAAGGAATAAGAAACGTTGGGTAGAGTCTACAGATAAGGTCATTAGTTTTTGTAATGAAAATATGGCCCATGTAACATCCCCCATTCTGACCCCCTGGTTGTAACAGCTCTCATTTTTTACGGTAGCTTAAACTACCAGATAAAACGAGTATTTATTGACAATAGAAGCTCATGCAATATTCTTTATCTTAACACTTTCCTCAAATTAGGGCTCCAAAGAAGCCAATTGACTGTGATTGAAGGACATCTTTACGGGCTGGACAACGAGCCGGTCCCAGTATAGGAAGTCATCCAACTGGAGGTCACATTAGGGACCCATCCGAGGATGTAGTCAAAGATCCGCTCTTTCCTGATTATAGACTTGCCTTCGGTCTATAACGCGATCCTTGGACGTCATTGCTTGGTCGCCTTCGGGGCTATGACCTCAATCCCACACCTGTAGATGAAGTTTTTGACACCATACGGGATTGGAAAAGTCCTCGGGGACAAGGCTACCGGACAGACGCGCTACCTATCCCAGGTCACCCAGATTCCTCTTCCTCATCCTATGGAAGACCCAGACTTCCGTGATGAGACGATATTACAACAAGCCGAGTCTGGAAAAGCCATCGATCGAGTCCCACCGAATCCTAAAAACCCAAAAAAGACTGTCCAAATAGGAAGTTCTTTGCCTCAAGCTTTCCGAGACCAACTTGTCAACTTCCTACGGAAGAACTCGAACATCTTTGCTTGGACTCCGAGTGTCATGTCAAGGATATCAACTAAAGTGATGGTCTGTAAATTGGGCCTAGATCCTAGTCATAAGCCCGTTAGGCAGAAGAGGAGAAACTATTCAATAGAAAAGTTGGTGGCGATCTAGAAGTAAAGAAGTTTCTGGACGCGGGATTCATAAGGAAGGTACACTACCCAGACAGGCTATCCAACGTTGTGATAGTTAAAAAGAATAACAGAAAGTAGATGATGTGTATGGATTTCACGAATGTCATTAAAGCGTACCCAAAGGATAGCTTTTTACTCCCGAGAATCGATTCATTGGTAGACTCGACGTTCGGCCATAAGATTTTAAGCATTATGGTCGCGTACTCGGGTTACAACCAAATAATGATGAGTCTCAAAGATGATGAACACACATTATTCATGACGGACTAAGGGACATACTGTTATAAAGTTATACCCTTCGGCCTTAAGAATGCTTGTGCTACTTATCAGAGGCTCGTAAATAAAATGTTCGAGGCCCAGATTGGAAGGAACGTGGAGGTCTATGTGGATGACATGCTGTCAAAAGCAAAATAATCGATCATCACATCCAATATCTAGACGAGACATTCAACGTCCTAAGAATGTATCAAATGAAACTCAATCTAGCCGAATGTACTTTCAGAATTACGTCTAGAAATTTCTTAGGCTACATAGTTTCACACCGAGGGATTAAAGCAAACCCAGAAAAAATTAAGGTCATCCTTGACATGAAATCCCCTCGGACAGTGAAAGAAGTTCAGAAGCTCACTGGAAGGTTGGCAGTGCTGTCACGCTCCTTGGCCAAGTCAGCTGACAAGTACTTGCCGTTCTTCAAAGCCCTTAGAGGGATGAAGGATAATGACTTTCAATGGACAGCCGACTACGAAGAAGCCTTCTAAGGACTTAAAGGGTACTTATCAAACCCACCTTGTTGACTTCTCCCCAAACAGGCGAGGAGTTGTACTTGTATCTTTTGGTTTCAGATAAAGCCTTGTGCTCAGCATTTGTTAGCCAGCAGAACGACAAGTAGCATCCCATGTACTACATCAACAAGATCTTTGCTGATGCTGAGACAAGGTATTTCCATGTAGAAAAGATGGCTCTAGTGTACGTGTATTCCGCTAAAAACTTAGGACTATACTTCTAGCCAAACAAAGTAGTCGTCTTGATCGACCAAACCTTAAGAGCGATTCTACAAAAACCAGAAATGTCGGGACAGTTGATCAAGTGGGCCATTAAGTTGGATGAGTATGACATAGAATTACGTCTGCAGCCTACCTTAAAAGGTCAGGCCCTGGTGGATTTTATCCTCGAAACCACGGTAGCAACTCAAGATTCCTCCGACAATTATGACACCGAGGACATACATTGCCCAACAACATGGACTCTGCACGTGGACAACTCATCAATGAAGAAGGGTTGTGGACTTGGCATTGTGCTGAGGTTGCCTGAAGGATCAAAGATAAAATACTGAATGGCTCTTGGATTTCCAGCAACAAACAGCACGGCGGAGTATGAAACCCTACTTGCAGGACTACGATTGGCAAGGGAGTGCCTTGTCAAGAACTTAATTACCTACAGCGATTCCGAGCTTGTCGTCAATTAAGTATGCAAAAACTTCGAAGCCAACAGCCTACAACTATCCAAGTACTTCCCAAAGGCCCGCGAGCTTATGTCAGCCTTTAAGAAGGTAGAAATGATCCATATCCTATGGGAGGAAAACGCAAAGGCCGACCAGCTTGTAAAAGTGGTAGCTTCCAGAGACCCAGAGCAATATGCCCAAAGAATGTGCGAGGTCCTCAATAAACCCAGTGTGGAAGATTTCAAGATAGAAGTGATGTAGGTATCTGATGTCAACAATTGGATGACCCCCTACCTTAGGTATTTGTCTGATGGGACACTGCCCGAGGACGCAGAAGAGGCTAGGAAGGTGAAGAAGGCGGCAAGGTGGTATACTATTATGGACGGCCGATTATGTCACTGAGGATTCTCTACCCCCTACCTAAGGTGCCTTATCCCAGAAGAGGCTGATTATACCCTCGGAGAAGTACACCTCAGAATTTGTGGATCCCACATTGGGGGTAAGAACCTTGCGTTCAAACTAATGAGATAAGGGTACAACTAGCCAACTATGAAGTATGATGCCATGGACTTTGTACGAAAATGTGAGAATTGTCAAGTCCACGGTAACCTTTCCCACCCGCTACATATAGAACTCAGAGCTCTACAATCACCTCGACCCTTCGCGCAATGGAGGCTAGACATACTGGGGCCACAACCGATAGCATCCGAATAAATGAAGTTCTTAATCATTGGAATTGACTATTTAATGAGGTGGGTTGAGCCTTGCCATTGGCTCGCATAATCGAGCAAAATGCAACAGACTTCCTCTGGCAGAGCATTGTGTATAGGTTCACGATCCCAGAATGCATTGTAACTAATAATGGGACCCAATTCTCTGAAAAAAGGTTCATAAAGTATTGTACCAACCTAAGGATAAGGTTGCTACATATATCAGTCGCATAGCCGCAATGCAACGGCCAAGTGGAGGTCATGAACTGCACCATATTATATGGACTAAAAACGAAGTTGGAGCATGCTGGGGGCTCGTGGGTAGAAGAGTTGCCATCAGTACTATGGTCTTATAGGACAACTCCAAGGGAGCCAACAAAGAAACTCCTTTCAGCTTGTGTTATGGGGTCGAGACTGTCATCCCAGTGGGGGTCAGGCTGCCAAGCCTTCATGTGAAAAGATTCAATCTTCTCAATAATGTATAGAGAATCCAGAAGAATTTTGACTGTCTTGAAGAAGTCCGAGATGCAGTAAGACTGTGGACTGCTACATACTAACAAAGGGTTGCCTGATATTACAATAAGAAGGTGAAAGCACACCAATTTGAGGTACGGGACTTGGTGCTAAGAAGCATTGAGGCCACTAGAAAAAATACCGGTCGGAACAAGCTCTCCCCAAATTGGGAAGGGCCGTTCCTGGTCTCGGCCATCCTACAAAATGGGGCATACAAGTTACGCACCCAAGTAGAAAGGCTCGTCCCCCGGACATAGAATGCTGCTCACCTCAAGAGATATTATCAATAAGCGTGTAAAATATACAGGTATATTATTTGCATTATGTACTTGTATAACATTTCATTAATAAAATGACAGTTTTCAATTAAATTATCATTTTGCATTCCACTGTGTGATCACACACCATCTCGTAAAGTAACAAGACCTAGGTTGCCCCTAAGTCAATTGGATAGGATTCCTTTCACTTGTCCCAAAAATTCGGCTGCGTCTAAGCAGCCCAAGAGGTCGAACTGAAACTCGGTAATATACTGAGCAGCCCAAGAGGTCATTTTAAAACTTGCATAAGGACGAGAGGCCCTAGAGATCGGATCTGAAACTTGGCAGTGTTGAGAAATCCTCAGGAGATTGAGCTTAAACTTAGGGGAATTGAAAATAACAAGTGTGCAAAGGCCCTAAAGGTCATACCTTCAGTCAACAATGGTCGAAGGGCTCAGGCGTTTTACTCAAAAAGAACGAAATTTCTTAAGAGTCTAAATCTAAGAAAGAACCACAAAGACAAACAAGACTTTTGTACTTAAGCAAATTTAATTTTATTCATAAAATCAGTAAGTGTACAACAGTGTACATACATGTGAAAAAAAATGTGTTATGGGGCTGAAGGACCCGCCTGCTCTGAGGGCTCTAGCTGTCCAGAGGACTCTTTCTGGTCAGACGGCCCCGACTGTGAAGGCGCAAAAGACCTCCAGCGTGGTGGGAGGTCGATCAAGTCGTCCTTATCCTGGGCACTTGAGTTCCTCAGATCCAAAAGGACAGTAGGAAACCTCGGGACCAAGACCTTTATGATCCGGCAGCACATATCAATGGCTTCCCAATACTTACACTAGAGGGCCGGAGTAATGTCCTTAGGCTTCAATGAGGTCCTAAGCTCCTGTTCCAGCAAGAGATTCCTCCCTCGAAGGACGATGTGCAGCCTCTCTTGCTCCTTCAGCTGGCCCTCTAGGGAAGAAATGCAGCTCTCAGCCTCAGCAAACTTGAGCTCTTAATTTTGGACGCGTTTCCCTAAGGACCTGGAAGCTTCAAGATCTGCATAAGCCTGGGCAGCATCGTTGATGATCACATCAAGGCCGCCGACCATACCTTGAAGCTGCAAAGGCAAAACAAATCAGCAGGACATCAACAAACGGAAACAAAGCCAAAAGGGGGATAGAGGAGTACATTGGATACAAAGGAACTACTGGAAGTGCTCTCCCATTTGGGAGCTTCTGGCTCATCGGGTTATATGGTCACGGCCTCCTGCACCACAGAAACCTCAGATCTAGCCGCGGGCGCGGAGGCGGCATCGTCGAAGGTTTGGGGCTCAGCCGCTTCATGGTGATCCTCGGCAGTAGCCTCAGATTCTTCAGCAAATGATATCCCCACGCTGTCCTCGATGAGGGGATCCTCAGAGGCCGTGGTCGGCATCATCACTGGATTGTAGATTTGGATTGCTAGGCAAGGGAGCTCAGTGGGCTTTGCTATAGGCTTCGCAATAGGCAGCCCGACGGCCTGACTCTCTGCGACCTCAGCAGCGTCAGCAGTTGTCGTTGTCATCGTCATCACTGCTTCATTGGTCCACGTCACCTCAACCTCCCTCGCAGCCTACTCCGCGATGGTTTCCTTGGATGGATTATCCATCCTGTCCGAGACTTCATCAGAGAATCCAGAAAGGATGTCAGGAATGGGCTCATCAGGGATAGGCTAGGCGATGGGCGGGTCCGCGGGCTAAAATGTGGGCTCAAAAGGCCGTCCGGATGACTCAGCAGAGGTTGAAGGTCCGGCACCGCAACATCTTGGATGGCGGCGACCTCCGAAGGTCTCGACCTCCTAAAGAGAGGTGCTATTACGACGACATCATCGTCAGATGAGGAGTACTCAACAATGGCCATTGAACTCTTCGAAGCCTCTGTCCGGCGACTCTTCTTTGGGTGTTCGGTTGGCTCCTCGATCATCAGCATCGCCTTCTTTTTCCTCAGCTTCTTCTTCTTCTTCTTCTTCGCGGCAACAACGCCAGAGTCCTCGACTACAGTCCCCCACTTCGCTTTTGCTAAGTTCTGGGGTCTCAACCAAATACTCTTCTTATTCTCATTAAAGCCGCCAAGGTTTGCCATTACCAAGTCCTTGACCTCCTTGGCAGCCTCTTTCTCCTCTCTGGAGGCATCCGAGCGGTGCTGCTCAGCAATATTCCCCGAAGTACTCTCGACGACCCAACTCTCTTGAACCACCAAAAAGAAAAACTTGTCTTTTACCACTTAGTGGAATCATGACAACAAACTCAGGATGTGGAGTCATGGTGATCCAGTCCAGGTTATGGGTAAAGCGAAACATAACTTTCACCATCGATACCTTAAGCACTTTCCTGTGGCAACGTGTAAAAACACATAGAGAAACGAGGTATCTGATAGCATTGGACCGTAATCTCGCAAACAGAACCCAAGGTGACCTCATAAAAACAAATAACTCCATGGGAACTAGGAAGCGAAGCCCACCCTTGAGGTGGACTTCGTATACTGTGATAAACCCATCTGGAGGATTGCATGCCCCATCGCTGGGTTTAGGAACCACCATCGCCATCATGTCAGGGATATCCCTAACAATAGGAGCCATGAAAACCAAAGAAGAAGCACGATAAAAACGAGAAGGAAAAACGCTTGAGAAAAATGGCTACCAAGAGTTTGATAGATGAAGTTTTAGGGTTGCGTAAAAGAAAATGAAGGATGAAAATCATATTTGAAATGATTGAAAAGGCTGAATGATGTGCCCATCATTACCCTTGCCACACGTCAATCACCCGTAAGTTGCCAGAGATAGTGGGCTTTGCGTTCCCAAGGCAAAGTCAATCGCATTAATTGCGCATTTAATGCGCCTGGATGGCAGAAATGGTGAAGCAGGCCGAGCTCTCGGATTATGAGGGGATTCTCAAACTCAAACTCATCTTAAAGTACTCGGACGTGCTCTCGGTAAAGCCTACATTGTCCAAGGATATCTTTAGATCTCAGGCAAGTGCACAAAGATTGCAATCACTTATGAAAGCCTAGCAGTGCCTAAAGCCCAACAAGTCCTCAAACGCTCTGCTCAATCTATAGACCGAGAATTTTCTCAGATGTTTTCGATAAAGTGTAAGCTTCAGCAACCTCTCGGGCATTTTGGTTGTGTGTCCCCAGGCTTTCGGTTCCTACCATATCTGCGGACATGTGCAAGCGCCAAGGGCATGAGCGGATTTTCATGAAAGGAACCTTCACATGAGACTTGTTCGTGATTGCTGGACATACCAAGGGGCCAAAGTGCTTAGATCCTTTGGCATAGGAGGCTAATGATGGGTACAAATACCCAATGCCCACATTAAAGATCCATCTCCAGGAGTTGGACCCAGGTGCCACAGAGGCCCAAGAAGTTCAGGCGCCAAGGCTGGCCTATGAAGCACAGTGAATTTGAAGTCTGTTATGGCTCGTGGACTCATGATAGACCTTGGACGCCACTCCACCTGCAAAATTAGCATGCCAGAGATTTGGTGACTTACCTATCAGACTGCAAGAAGATTGATAGCCAGTAGAACACGCGGGTCTACAGAAAAAACGTCACATTAGGTGGGCATGCACGTAACCCTCTTGACACGGTGAAAAGGATTTGCAGAATTAATGCTAGGGTCCCCTGCACATGTAAACCCAACGTGGACTCCTCTCAATGGAAAGCTTAACCACTATAAATATCTTAATTGTTTACCAAACAAAAGATCCAACATTTACTCTGGCTAACCGTATTAGAGAGAGAATAGAGAGAGAAAAAGAGGGCTCATATTGTAAGAGTGACTCCTTAGAATTTTCATACACTTTGTCCTCAACTTCTTGTACTTGAGCGGACCCTGTAACTAAACACAAGATAGTAAAACAGTTATCAGATAAAAGTTATGTGGTTTTTCCTTCTCAATCAAGAGAATGTTTTTCATGTAAAAACTTTTTGTATATCAGTCCGTGTACTATCTCTCCCCCCTCTCCACATGGGTATTATTTGGTATTAATTCGGATCCTCGTTCTTATTAGAGTAAGAATTCGAGGACGCAACAAATTTAATAAAATATATTAAATCTATCTTATAATTCAAATATTTTAAATTATGTCACGAAAAGACATTAGAAGCATCCCATGACAAAGTGCTCTAGTTACTTGCCCACCTCTATTTTTAGTGTTTTTTTATCTTTATTTTTATCCCATTTCCCATTATGTTGAGAGCATTGCATATTTTCTTTCAAATGAAACAGAAAGCGTTCACTCAAGGAAATAAATATAGAAAAATCTTTTCTATTTTTTTTCTTTTTTTGGTAAATAGGAGAAAATCATAACACAAGAAGATGAGCTTGGAAGGTTTGCTAGATTGGAGTCTTAACTTTTGTGAAATGTTAGAGAAATTGACCGGTACTTAATTTTTACCCACAAAAGCTACGATGAGACTGGTACTCAAGTCAAGCACAAATTCTTGGGAGTCACGTATCAATTACTCTATTCTTAACCCTTCAATGGTATACTACCCTATCACGATATTTGGAGATTTTATAATTGTTAGATTATAAAATAGATCGATCACTATAGCCATGAATAGCATGTCTCTACCGATGACAGAAATGAAAAAATATATAAAAGGGCTTTAAGAAGATGAATATAAAAAAGATTGATTAAAAGGCATCAAGAAAGCAGCTACTGCACTTAAAAAGAGCTGAAATCTTGACTGCGTTGTCCCAGAATCTACGTTCATTTGATGAATTTTCTTTGCAAGAATCGGGGTTGATGCTGGTGAGTTATCAGCTGAGCATGATTGGATGGCCTATCTGGAGCATTCTCTTGATCATATCCATCCTAAATGCACTGTCCGATGAACTTATCCAAGCAGCCAAATGAAACAAAACTATCAAAAGGATCATTTATCAAGCAATTTAAACCAGTAGAATAAGTGTGGTGAATTCAAGAGTTGTGATAACAGCCTATGATCTATCCATAATGGACGAGTGAAAGAATTTTTGGGCGATTGGTTCCATCATATCAAAAAAATATTTGAAGTGATCAATTATTTGAAGGAGGATAAAGTGAAACTTACTTTGTACAAACTGGACAGAGAAGCCAACCATTGGTAGGTAATAAAAAAGAGGATTCTGGGATTGGAGAATGAATAGATTCCATGGAACGTAATTTTGGAGACGTTTCTAAAGAAGTATTAGGAGTCTATAGGTATAAAAGCAAGATGAATTTGCTCATTTATGGTAAGAAAATCAAACAGTGGTAGTGTATGACGCCAAGTTAACTAAATGAACTCATTCTACTCCACATGTAGTCATAGATGAGACAAGGAAAATAAGGAAATTTTTGCAATGGTCAAATGACATGATTTGAAAACCGTTGGTTACATTGATATTGAGGACATATAGTGAAATTCTTGATCTGGCTTTACTATATGAGTAGGAGTTAGAGAAAAAAAATCAAAAATAAAAGTGGAAGTCAATGAGGTCAAAGTTTGGAATCGTGAGGATCTCACAAGAGATTGGAGTCTCATAATAAGGGGACACGAATGGGGGCTAAACTCCAAAGTGGATTAAGAAAGCAGCAACAATTGAAACCTTTGTACCCATATTATGGTAAATTCTATGGAGGAAGGCTATTTTATAAGCAGTCTGGAGTATGCTTCAATTGTGGCTAATCTGGCTATATGATCAAAGACTATGCCTAACCCTTAAGGAAAACAACTAAAAAAACAAATGCTTTAGGCAGAGTTTTCACTGTAACAGCCAAGGATATAGATATATCTCCTTCAGTAGTAGAAGATAAGCTTGCAACTTTTCAGAGTTCAACACATATATTGTTGGAATCGAGCTCTACATATCCATTTATGTCCCCTAAGTTTGTATGCCATTTGCATTCACCACCTAGCATTATGTATTATTTGTTAGTGGTGTCTACGCCTGGAGGTTTGCATTTAATAACTAATATTAGATACCTTAGGAGTATAGTTTCGGTGCATGGGTTTAAGTTGGTGATAGATTTGATTATGTAAAGCATGCACTATTTTGATATAATCTTATATATAGATTGGTTAGTAAACTATCATGCCAGCATGACTATTTTTATAAGAGATTGTACTTTTTAATTTAGGGTTATGCGCTTTTCTATTTTTAAGGAAATTGACTGAATCTCAATCGTTATGATACATTTTTAATCTCATAAGTGTACGATGATTTGGTATAAGTTTTTGGTAAATTGGGTATTGTATTTATAGAAAGTTAATTTT
>JAODPA010029285.1:0-37084 GCA_025585075.1 Nepenthes mirabilis
TAGTTTGGTGGGATACTTAATGTGAGATCCCGATCCTAAAATATAATGATTATGGATTAAATATAGTGATAATAATCATGATTGGAATTAAATACAGAAAATATTTGGTACCAAAACAAACGAAGTGAAATGGACCAATGGAGCCATGTGGGCACAAATTTGCTCGAGCGCTGCTCGTGGGCCGCCCTAGGCGAGGCGAGAGCTGCCCCAGGTTTTGAGCAGTGCACTCGACCGACGCTCGAGTGCCGGTCGCATGATGCACACGTGACCCCTTTTTCCTTCAATTTTTAAGAGGATTGAGGGTTTCCTTTTTGCTAGCCAACAACAGAGCCAAGGGAGAGAAGAGAGGAAGGAGAGAGAAGAGAAGGGAAAGGAAAAAATCGGCCATTTAGTCCCGATCCGAGTTATGGTAATTGTAGATCGAGCTCAGGTAAGTGTATTTCGGACGTTATTATTTATTTTTATAGTGTTTTAATACCTCAAATATTGTATTTGTTCTTTAAATACATGGTTCTGCATGTTTACTGTAACTAGAGCATGTTTCTGCAAATTAATTGGAGAGATTTCATATTTACATATATATACTACAATATCTGGAATTGATTTCATGAAAATGCACGTTAAGTGTCTGTTTATCGTTCGATAATTTTGGCGAAACTCTAAGCACGAAATTGAAGGGATTTTAACTGTTTTTATCCAAAATACCTGTTATATAAAAGTTATCCTGTACTGAAATGAAACTCCTTGTGTAATCTATTTCTGAAAATTTTACACTGACTTATACTGATAAATCAGTAGGGACTTCTGAAGTAAAATTGAAATGTTTTAGACCGTTACTGTATATTCTGAAACTGACTAGAGAGTATTATGAAATTTTAACTGATTTCTGAAATTAAAAATGATTTTTAGTTAAGAAAATGAGAAGAAAATTGTTGCTGACACTGCTAATTAGGACTCAAAACTGATATACAGACATGTTAGGTTCTCCGGTATGGCTTAGAATGTTATGGTGGTAATCAAGGATAATTTTATTCATGAAATTATATGTGGTCCACCATTCCTTAGGGCGTTAAATTAGAAGGTAATTACTGTGACTGGCCGGTATTATTGTACTAAATCTCATGAGAAAGGATGTCCCACGGAAGGGACTACTGTAATGGCCTTGAATTGTGTGGAGTGAACACAATCTATACTCGATTATTCGCCCCCTCCGCTAGTAGGATCTACTAGTAGGGTCCCTTATTGATAGATAAGGAATTTTCTAGAATTTATAGAACTGATACTATTTTCCTGATTACCGAAGCATGTTTTATTGATTTATGATTATCGAAGCATAGTTACACCGATTCATGATTCCAACTCATGTTTAAATAGCATTATGCTTTATCCTTGTTTCATGAATGCTCCTATTTTCCTTATGATATTGTAGTTTCCTACTTTAACGAATATATGTTTTGCATGAAAGTATAAATGATGATTACTGAGACCTGTTTGTACATAATCATACTTTTCTCATGAACTACGTGCATGTTACTATTTATCGATAACTATATTATGCATGAGAACATTATATTCTACATGTTTTAATACATTATTGAGTTTCGACTCACTATTTTACTATTTTCCCCCTTTAAATAAGCTATAGAGAAGATATTGGATGATCAGAGTAAGGAAGGTTCTGGAGTCTCAGTGAAGCCTTAAAGATTACCTTGGGGTAATGCTTTGGGGAGATTCTGACAATTTTAATTATAAACATCTGAATTATGGATGGAATTATGTATAAATGACTGTAGTATGTTCCACAATCTGTTAAAGATTACTTTGGAGTGATGCTTTGGAGAGATTTTGACAGTTTTAATTATAAATATCTGAATTATGGATGAAATTATATATAAATGACTGTAGTATGTCCTACAATCTGTTAAAACTGTATTTATACTTTCGCAAATTATATCTTGAATATAGATGCTTCCGCTATATATTTTCTGATTTTCTGTACAGGTCCTAGACAACATTTCTTGTCTAAATTCTAGTATAGTTGATAGGGTTGTTAAATTAAGGCCATGAATGGCACTCGTGGTCCTATGAATGCGGGTTGTAGAAAAATTATGGTATTGTGGATAATTGTGTGCATATACTGGCTTGTACGCAGGTTTTGTATAAGTTCATATTTCTGTTTAGCCTAATTTTAGGAAAAACTCTACCCGATTTTTTCTAGAACTTTAAATGAGTTTTGGGCTTCTGTTACTATTCTGAATGATGGAATTAATTGAGGACAACAAAAAATCCGTTCTGTCACAAATGGTATCAGAGAAATAAGATACCTTAGGAATCTATCGACAAAAAGCGAAAGTATAGGTTTGAATTTCTGTACTAAATTTCTGTTGGAATAGGCCAGGGTAGCTAAGGCAACTAGGACTTTTAGGAATCAGTCCTTAGACTAGGCTTAAATTTCATTAAGTTGTTGAATATCTCTTTCTTTAATTGATTTCTAGATGTTATAATGTTGTGTTTACTTTGATTATAGGATTGCTAGAAGAAGGAATAGAAGAAATAACCATGGTGGTACCAATACTCCCCACGATTGGGAGGCTGCATATGTGGACTTGTTGAAAAGAATGACGAATATAATGAAATCTATCGAGCAAAGACATATGGCTCCAGTTTTTGCACCGAAGCCGATTCCAATAATGTATGAAAGGTTAAAGCAGAGAAGATGCTTGAATTTTTGGGAGAAATAGATCCGGTGAGGGCAGAGAATTGGATTAGGAGATTGAGAAAAATATTTACAGTTATTCAATATTCTGACAGCAAAATGGTTACTTTTGTAACTTATAAATTAGAAGAAGAAGCTGATGATTGGTGGGCAAGAAAGAAGAGGGCAATGGGTTTGCTTAATGAAAAAATTTCTTGGGAGACATTTGAGGAAGCTTTCTAGGAAAGGTATATTCCCTCTGGCTTTCAGGAGTGGAGGGAAAGAGCTTTTACGGAACTTAGGCAAGGAGATTGCATCGTGGCAGAGTATGGTGCTAGATTCATTGAACTATTTCGCGATGCACCCTTCACTTGGAGAGATGGACTGAGGATGGCCCATAAATTCTTGCAAGGGTAAAGGGTGAGATCCAAAGCCAGCTAGTAACTCAAGAATGTTGGACTTATGCTGGGGTCCTTGATCAAGCTTTGATACATGAGAAAGAATTTGAGATTCAGAAGTCTTTAGGTAAAAGGACGGCTAGCCACATAAGTTGTGGCTCAGGATTGAATGTAGAACTCTTGGGGCTATTTAAGAAGGTGAGAACAGCTAATAAAGGGAAGAGCATCATTCAAGTTCAGTCAATGACAGGTTTTCAGGCACCGGCAACTAACTATATCTTTTGTGGAAAGAAGCATGTAGGAAATTCTTGTCATAGGGCGACTGGAGCTTGCTTCAGCAGGGCCACCAAGTTAGAGACTATCCCTGTCCTAAAAGACGAGAAGTAGAGAAGCTTACTGGCCCGGCCAAAAGCACCTGTAACGATAGTTCAAGACACTGAAGTACCCCAAAAGTTGGTTGGAGGTATCTTCTTAATTATAGAATTTAAATTTGTATTTTGAATTGATTTGGGAGGTTATGTATTCTTTTGTTCCCTGAAATCGTGTGATGTCATGTTCACCCTGAAGATTTTGGATTATTACCCTGATTGTATAGATATATGTATGTTTGTGGATTTTGTGAATTTTGATAATTATGGCAAGTAATTAGTGAGCATTCAATTGGAAGAAGAAATATTTTATTTATTTGGTTAATATGACGACAAGTGGAGCTAATGATCTAGGAATCGATCTTTCGGTGATGTGAACCCTCTTGGAGTAGAAATGGTACTTAAGGATGTCGGTATAAATTGTAATCGAGAAGATGCGGTACCCTGTAATTAGATCATGCAGTACCCTGTAATTAGATTGTGAATCCTAAATAAGAGGCGAGATCAATCGAAGCAAGGGTAGATGTAAAGTCTAATTGGGAAATGAGGCTGTCATTTCTGAAGTTGGTAGGTGACAGTGCGAGAATATAGTTATGAAATTCCTGAGGATATATGTATCTAGAGCAAAGGACCAAGCTGAACTATTTTAATAGGCGGTTTAGAGGAAATTGAAATCAAAACTAGTCTTAAGAAATTATATAAAATTTGAAGAGTATCAATTGGGTACCGTTGAAGATGCTTTGAGGCTTCCGAAAAGTAGGATTGATTAATGGGTTGAGCAAGTTAATGTTCTTGAGAAAGATTGGAATTTTGTCATCCTACATTAATGGATAATCACCCACAAGCATAAGTGGGGGAGGTATCCATGGGGTAGAATTGCCCCACCTGTAATTAAAATTCAGTGATGAGATCTTTGAGGATTTAGAGATAATTCCTTGAAAGAAATTAAAGACTTATGAATATAAGAGTTAGGGGTTGTGACAGGTGGATCTCAATGTGTTTGAAAAGAGTATATGTTAAAATTGATAGTCGACATCAAAAGTCTCTAATGAAGAGGTAATCTTAAGAGATCACGAGTGGATTAATTTGTTTAAGGATTGTAAGGATAGACCCTGATGTTATTAAAGAAACTCTAACATTATGTTTTCTATATCACTTACAGATTTGTACTCTTGGAATAAGTGGAAGAGGGATTCCTAGTTAGAATTATCCATCCAGTGTTTAAGGTCAGTAATTGGAAGTTTCTATTGAGAAATGGTGGATTCTATCTTAGGAGATAGTTTTTTTATCTAATAAACTAAGAGTCAGAATCAATATGTTATGGCAGAAGCTAATTGTGGGATTTTACAAGTGGATGGACTTGTTTAAGGATTGGGTAGAAGAATTTTAGCATCTTGAGAAGAAAAACAAGCATTAATACTAGAAATGGATGTTAAAAGTTTATAGATTTGGTACACCTTTGGAATTTTGTAGGAAACCGAAAAAGAAATCATGAATAGGCTTAACTACTTAGAGTAATAGAATATTACATTCCTAAATTAGGAAACAAAATCGTGTCTAAAAGGTGAAAGTCATGAAATTAGAAAAGTGAAGTCCAATGGTCTTGTTCTTAGATAATCGAAATGACCCACCTAAGATGATTTCAGATAACGTGTTTGGGTTAAACTAGTTGGTTCATCAGTGTACCGACGAGATCTCGAGGTTGCTAAGTGTATACGTATTGAATTGGGCACCGAATCTAAAGCCACGTTAAACCCGTTGTAACCTTATAAATTGTAGTTTCTAGTCTTGCTACGGTTTGAGGGTTTGTGGGAGTTGTTTTCCTCGATATATGGACTTTGAAGTTTTGAGGTTGTTAAGTGTTAGGGTCTCGAGGTCTTGAGCAACGGCATGAGACTGTACCGAATTCGTGGAGACTGTTATAGTTAGGACTTCTTGTTTTGAAGTGAATTGAGAATCTGTGAGAGTTAATCTCGTAATGTGACTATCCTAAGGGCAATTTTAATCATGGTTACCGCATGATTTGGGTGCTCAGAATGGAAAATATGTCTTATGGAAATGTCGAAGTGAGGACATACCAATGAAAGGGTGGAAATGTAAGTATTACGCTTCTAAAGTTTAATTGTAGCCTAAAATTTATGTTGGGATTTTAGTTAAACTTGGTAAAAGAATTGAAATTCTAGATCGTGATAGTGATGGTAAACTATAATCGAATGATTCAGAGTTAAATGATTTAGTCAGAGGGTATAGCGGAAGATGTAGAGAACAGGTATATTTTAAGATTTGAATTGAAATTCAGAAGAAATGCTCAATCTCAAGGTTTTACTTAAAGGAAGTAAGGACTTTTGCTTGCATAAGGTTTAGAACCAGGATGGAAAATAGTTAAGGAATTTGAACTTGCTTACGGATCTGGATAAGTACGAAAAAAATCAAGTACTAAAGAATCAAAACAATTTAGAGAATTAAGGTTATTTTAGGATAACCACTTAAATCTGGAAATGATTTGGAGACATTAAAAATGTCTCTTAACTAAGAAATTTAAGGAATTGTTAAATTTCGAGGATAAAATTTTTATAAGTGGAGGAGAATGTGAGATCCCGATCTTAAAATATAATGATTATGAATTAATTATAGTGATAATAATCATGATTTGGATTAATTATAGAAAAGATTTGATACCAAAGCAAACGAGGCGAAATGGACCAAGGGAGCGCCAGGTGGGCGCAAATTTTCCCAAGTGCCGCTCGTGGGCCACCGAGGTGAGGTGGGAGCGGCCTCGAGTTCCGAGCAATGTGATCGAGCACTGCTCGAGCGCCATTTTACGAGAATGAAAGCTCAAGCACCGCTTGGCTGGTGCTGAAGCGCCGGTCGCATGATGTGCAAGTGACGCATTTTTCCTTCGATTTTTAAGGGGATTTGGGGGTTTCCTTTTTGCCAGCCAACGACAGAGCCAAGGGAGAGAAGAGAGGAAGGAGAGAGAAGAGAAGGGAAACAGAAAAATCGACCATCTAGTCTCGATCCGAGTTACGGTAACTGTAGATCGAGCTCAGGCAAGTGTATTTTGAACGTTATTATTTATTTTTACAATATTTTAATGCCTCAAATATTGTATTTATACTTTAAATATATGGTTCTGTATGTTCACTGTAACTATAGTATGTTTCTACAAATTAATCGGACAGATTTCATATTTACATGTATAAACTGTAATATCTGGCATCGATTTCATGAAAATGTACGTGTTAAGTGTCCATTTATCGTCCGATAATTTTAGCAAAAACCTAAGCACAAAATTGAAGAGATTTTAACTGTTTTTATCCAAAATGCCCGTTATATAAAAGTTAACCTGTACTGAAATGAAGCTCATGGTGTAATCTCTTTTTAAAAATTTTACACTGACTTATACTGATAAATCACTGTGAACTTCTGAAGCAAAACTGAAAGGTTTTAGACTAGAGAGTATTGTGAATCTCTAACCAATTTCTAAAACTGAAAAGAGTTTTCAATTAAGAAAATGAGAAGAAAACTCCTACTGACACCGCTAATTAGGACCCATGACTGATATACAGTCAGGTTAGGTTTTTCGACATACCTTAGAACGTTATTGTGGTAATCGAGGATAATTTTGTTTATAGAGTTATATGTGGTCCGCCCTTCCTCAGGGCGTTAAATTAGAGGATAGTTACTGTGACTGGATGGCATTACTACACCGAATCCCATAAGAAGGGATATCCCACGAAAGGGACAATTATACTGGCCTTAGATTGTACGGAGTGAATACAATCTATCATTGATTATTCGCCCCCTCCGCCAGTAGGGTCTACTGATAGGGTCCCTTAATGATAGAAAATGGATTTTCTAGAATTTATAGAATTGATATTATTTTCCTAATTACCGAAGCATGTTTTACTGATTTATGATTATCGAAGCATAGTTACACCGATTCATGATTCCAACTCATGTTTAAATAGCATTATGCTTTATCCTTGTTTCATGAATGCTCCTATTTTCCTTATGATATCGTAGTTTCCTACTTTAACGAATATATATTTTGCATGAAAGTATAAATGATGATTACTGAGACTTGTTTGTACATAATCATACTTTTCTCATGAACTACGTGCATGTTACTATTTATCGGTAACTATATTATGCATGAGAACATTATATTCTACATGTTTTAATACCTTATTGAGTTTCGACTCACTATTTTACTATTTTCTCCCTCTAAATAAGTTATAGAGAAGATATTGGATGATCAGAGTAAGGAAGGTTCTGGAGCCTCAGTGAAGCCTTAAAGATTACCTTAGGGTAATGCTTTGAGGAGATTCTGATAGTTTTAATTGTGAACATCTGAATTGTGGATGGAATTATATATAAATGACTGTAGTATGTCATGTAAACTGTTAAAACTATATTTATACTTCCGCAGGTAATATCTTGGATATAGATACTTCTGCTATATATTTTCTGGTTTTCTGTACAAGTTCTAGATGATATCTCTTGTCTGAATTCTGGTATAGATGATACGGTTTTTAAATTAAGGCTATGGATGGCACTTGTGGTCCTGTGAATACGTGTTGTAAGAAAATTGTGGTATTGTGGATGGTTGTGTGCATATACTGGCTTGTACGCAGGTTTTGCACAGGTTCATATTTCTGTTTAGCCCAATTTTAGGGAAAACTCTGTCCAATTTTTCCTAGAACTTTAAGCGAGTCTTGGACTTCTGTTATTGTTCTGAATGACAGAATTAACTGGGGACAAAAAAAAAAAAAAATTCATTCCGTCACACTTAATGGACCCAAGATGTAAGATTTGAGATTTTAGAATCATAGGAATCATAGTTAAGCTAACTAAATTAGTATATGTAAAATTAATATTAATGAACATGGAGAATAAATTGAAAAAAGGAGATAAGAATTTGGAAGCCGAAAGCTCACATCGAGACGTAGCTGTAGCACAAAAGTTAATCGGTGGGACAATTTAACGGAATTTAATTTGATAATATTTTATCATGGCAAAACTGGGCTGCAACACTTGAATTTATATATTCGGCCAGGATAATAAAATCCGGGCAGCAGAAGCAGCAATAGAGGCGGCAGCATAATTCAGCATCTTATAATATACATATATAGCGACACGGCAGCAGCAAAATCTGCAACCAAAGCTTGTAGCATCAGATTTCAGCAAAGCTTCCGAGGAGTTGATAATTCAACAACCATAAAGTAATATAATAGTAGCCATTTGAAGACATCAGCACGGCAGGGGCAGCAGCAGAATTAAAATAACCAGCAGCAAGCAGCTGATTCAGCTCAGCTCAAACTTAGACTTGGTGGGGGCAGTAGTACAAAGGAAATCGGGCAGCAACAAAATTCAGCAGCAGCACAAGGCAAAATGAAGCAACACACGGCAACAGCACACCACAACACTCGAGGCAGCAGCAGCATCATACTCCAGCAACACCAAACTCCAAGGAGCAGATGAATTCAGCAAGAAGATAGCAGCACGCACAGCAACACATGGCAACACCATAAGGCAGCAAATCAAGGGATAACATGGGAAAGAGAGGGCGAAACAGCAAGCTGATAAACCAGCTTTATATATATGATAAACTTAGGGGAATTAGGTTACGAAACTGGGGGAAGAGAAAAACAGAAAAGACAAAGCAGGGGAAAACCGAAGGAAAGAAGTAGAGAAAGAGGGAAGTGTTCCACGGTTCATAGTTGGATAGAGTAAGGATCTTGGGTAATTCAGACGAAGACAAGTATAAAGCCTTTCTTCCATTTGTTGTGATTCTTTGCTAACTTCCTTAACTATTGTTGATCAAATACTTAAATTTCTATTTCTACTATGCTGCCACTAATATATTTTCAATTTAGAACAGGCAAGGAACCAATTTTGAAACTGATAAAGGGGCTGCTAAATTAATTTAAATGATCATGTTTTTTTGTATAGGCGAAGCGGTCCTGAACTGGCCACCGAACCAGCTGGAACATTCTTACTAATGTTGAACAATAGGCTGTAGAAATAAGCCTAAACCGGCCATCGAATCAGCCCTGAACTGGCCATCAAACCTGCTGGAACATCCTTATTGAAGCTAAATTGTAGGCTATAGAAATTAGCCTAAACCGGCCACCGAGCTGGCTGGAGCATCCTTATTGATGTTGAACTGTAGGCTGTAGAAATCAGCCTGAACCTGCCATCGAATTGGCCCTGAAATGGCCACTGAACCAGCTGGAGTATCCTTACTAATGATAAACTATAGGTTGTTGAAATCAGCATGAATCGCCACCGAACTGGCCACCAAACCAGCCGGAGAATTCTTACTGATGCTGAACTGTAGGCTGTAGAAATCAGCCTGAACCGGCCACCGAACTGACCCCAAATGGGACACGAAACCAGCTGGAGCATCCTTACTGATACTAAATTGTAATCTGTAGAAATCAGCCCCAACCGGCCACCGAACCAAACCCGAACTGGCCACCGGATCAACTGAAGCATCCTTGTTGATGCCAAATGTTTGGCTACAGAAATCAGTCCGAACTGGCCACCGAACTAGCCCCGAACCGGCCACCGAACTAGCTGAAGTACCCATGCTAATGCAGAATTTTAGGCTGTAAAAAATCAACTCAAACCGGCCCCTGAACCAGCCCTGAATCAGCCACCAAACCAGATAAAGTATCCTTACTGATATTGAAATTTTCAGCCTATGAAAATATATTGAACTGGGCTTGAACTGGGAGCAAACTAGATGAAGCATCATGTGTTGATGCTGAATTACTTACCAAAAAAAAAAAAAAAAAAAAGTGTTGATGCTGAATTTTCAGCCTGTAAAAAGTTGGTCGAACTGGCTACTGAACCGGCCATCAAATCGACAATTGAATCGGCCAAGCACACTATGCACTAATCCTAAATTTTTCAGCATGTGTGAAAATGTTTTGAGGCCATTAAACCAACTAATTTATCTGAATTTTCAATATATGAACATATTACAAGACTTGCCATTTTGCTGCAACTTTAACATTTAAATGCTAAATTTTAACCCTATATTTATGAAAGTTTAAATAGAAGCTCTACATAATATTAAAAAATATAATCACTTTCTTTCAGAGTGGAGAAAATTTAGAAGAAGTATGATTATTTTTTTCTGAAGTGGAGAAAATTCAGAAGTACAAAGAACAAATATAAAGTTTTCATAAGAAATTTTAAAAGGATGTAAGAAATTGGGCTAAGAATTTATTTAGAGGGTAATATTCTCTGACATGCCTTAGGATATTACGAAAGATAATTAAGAAAATGACCCTGCCATGGGGAAATTAAGACAGCATTACGGTCCCGTCTATCGGGTGAAAGGCATGTACAGCCCACTTCTGGCTAAATAAGAAGTATTACAACCTTTGACTGTGTAGTGACCATAATCCTTTTCCTCGATTATTCGCTCCGTTAGCCGATAAGGCCCACTGGCGTTAGTCCTCTAAGTTAAATAAATTTTGACTAAAAGATAGTAAAAGGACATGATAAAGAAAATTGAATGCATTAGAAACATATTTTCTATCCATGTTTCACACTCATGCATACCCCTATTCCTTTTGATGGCATATTTTCAGTAGAAATATGCATATCATTGTATATATAGTTGTGACGACCCCAAAATCCTAACCAAAAATCAGTAGAATTTTGGCTATAAAATAGCAGTCAGACTAATACAAACTTATACAATATTTCTGTATAACATATATAGTTCAACAACAAATATACATAGGATCCAAAAAGCTACAAATATATTCGTGGCACCAACATTATAATTCCGGTTACAACGTTGACTCAGATAAGATACTACTAGATACCTAAACATCAAGTTATAATAACTTACGGAAGCATATACATCCATTAAAATACAACAAAAACTAAACTATCTGTATATCATCAATATATAGTAACATTAATATACATATCTATCATAAAATATACAAAAGTATTCCATAAGGTACAAAATCACAAAAATTAAGTCCACAAGATTTTGTCCAAGGTTTGCAGCCTAACCAACTCCTAAGCTCTATTCTACCTCATTAGGTATAAGTTCGTACTCATCTGAAGGAGCAAAAATCACAACGAGTAAGCCAAATATTCGATAAGGTACAATATAATCAAGGACAATAAATGTTATATTCAAAATAAGGTAGAGGAAGGATATAAGAGTATACTATAAATGCATAAATATGAAACATGAATAAATATATTTTTAGAACACATTTATCTTTTCCATTTTACTTCTGATTCTTTTAGATTCGAAAATATGTAGAAACTTTTTTATCTTTGTGGACTAAGGCTAGTAGGCTTTACTAGCTAATGGAGTAGTCGAATGAGAAATAGAATGTGTATGCATCCACGCATTCTAAGGCATTACCCATAATACTTCAAACTTTAATATTTTGTGGTGGACAGTATACCTTTTACCCAATATATTGGGTCAGATAACAAATATGCTACTATAGCATCTCTCGTGACTCAGGAGCATTTCTCAATCTACCACTATAATATTTTAAGGCATGCTAGAGAATACCACCATCTGAAATACAAATTTTTGATCCAAATTCATAATTACTTATTCTTTAGGGAAGGTTTCACCATAATTCTTATACAAAGTTCTAACTCCCTAGAAAATAAATCATTAAACATAATAAATTGTGAAGTTTCCTTTAAATACTTTGCATAACTTTTATAATTCTTTCATATGGATACAAATAATCATTTCTTATGAGTTCAAGTCTTCACATTCCTTTAATTACATGCACAAATTAATATAAAACTTGGGACATGTAAAAAATTCTTACCATAATGAACCAAACATAACTTTAAAGCTTTCGAATGACAAAACCCTTTACAAAATAACATATATAAAAATATATGTGAACAAATACCAAATAATTAAAGTATCCACATCTATGAAGGGTTTTAAGTTTCTAAAGCCAAATCATGCATAAATATCAAATAAATCAAGCAAATCCAAAGGGGGCGCGGGTTAGGGTTGTAAAATAATATACCACACAAATCATAGAAATCGAACATGAAATCGATATATATGTATACTCAAGATATAGGTTCCATAAAATATAAATTTAGACAGGTATCGGAACGAGAATACCCGAAGAGAACAGGGCAAAAAGTGCAAAGAGGGAAAGAAAAATATATAGTTGTATTACATAGACCTGACCTATCACTTCTCTAACTAACTCTAAGTAGAAATTGGACTTAGGAACCTCGATCTCTTCCCTCCCTCTCTTCTCCTTCATACTCTCTCTCTCTCCTCTCTCTCTAGAAGCCGAAAAATGACTGAAAAAACCCTAATGCACATTTATATCGTAGCCTTGTGCTTGAGCGCCAACCCGGCGCTCTTCATGTAATATCTCGGATTCCCATTTGGATTATTTCAATATTAATTGTGATTTTGGATATTTCAGTTCGTGATTTTAATATCCACCCAACGGTTCATGAAGCCTGGTGCTTGAATTGCAAGGGATTCCCCATGTTCAGACTCATGTATAAGCTCAAATGTTTCAAAAGGCTCCTCATAGACCTCAGTTCTGAGGAAGGGAGTGTGTTTGAGGAAGTGGCCTAAGCGCATCATGATCTGGAGGAATTTCAAAAGCTACACCCCACCCAACCAAGTAGCGCCTCTATCAGTGAAGCTGAGCGATTGTTTAAGACCAATTACATTAGAGCCTTCGCGAAGGAATCAGAGTTGTTACACCAAAAGGGCAAACTTCACTAGATAAAGGATGGGGATCAATGCTCTAAATTTTTCTTCCATTCAATCTCCCAAAAAACTAAACGCAATAGAATCCTTTTCCTTACAAAAATTGACTGTGAATGCACCCAAGGCATGGAAGAGGTTTAGCAGCTAATTGTGAATCATTTCTAGAGCCTCCTGGGGACGGGTAGAGCCAATTCTGTCGCGGTTTTGGAGTGGGCCCGTCCGTTTATACATCATACTCTTACGACGTCGGCTCAAGAGGATCTGTGTCGTCCGGTGAATCTGGAAGAGATTCATAAGGCCCTTCTGTCCATTGGAGATTCTAAAGCTCCTGGGCTTGATGGATTCTCTTCAAAATTTTACAAGGAATCCTGGCCCATTATAGGCCCTTTGGTGGTGGAGGCGGTCCAGGATTTCTTTGCAAACGGAAAGATGTTAAAGCAGGTGAATGCCACTCTTATTAGCCTTATCCTAATGGTCAAGTCACCTGCCAAGGTGACTGACTATAGGCAATCGCTTGCTGCAATGTAATATATAAGATCATATACAAGATTCTTGCCAATAGAGTTAGAGGTACTCTTCCTTATCTGATCGATAAAAGCCAAACTGCCTTTGTTGCTAGCCGACACATTAGTGACAACATCCTCCTTGTTCAAGAGCTGCTTCATCGATACCATGTGGGTAAGGGTGAACCCAGATGCGCTATGAAAGTTGACCTAATGAAGGCTTACGACTCTGTTCATTGTGACTTTATTATTGCTACCCTTCATATTATGGGTTTCCCTCCCAAGATGATCACGTGCATTGAGCAGTGTATAACTACACCATCGTACTCGATAAATATCAATGGTGAATCGGTTGGCTTCTTCAAAGGTGCCAAAGGCCATCGAAAGGGTGACCCCCTTTCGCCTTATCTTTTTGTTCTGGTCATGGAAGTTCTAAATGGTATTATAGAAGTGAAAACCTGATGATGTTCATCTTTTCAATACCATTGGAAATGTAAGGATACAAGCACAATTATACTTGCTTTTACAGATGACCTTCTACTCTTTTCTAAGGCGGATCCGAAATCTGTCTGAATATTAAGTGACTGCCTTAAGGAATTTCAACTTCTATCTGGTCTTCAGGCGAATAAAAAAAGAGCAAGGTTTTTGTTTGTACGAAAAATAACCGCCTTGCTGATGAAATCACCACCATTCTTGGGTTTAAAAGAGGTCATCTCCCTGTCAGATATTTAGGAGTGCCTCTCTTAACCACGTGGCTCACAATCAAGGATTGTCAACCCCTCCTTGAACGAATCAAGAATAGGATTGCCTCATGGAAAAATAAGTGGCTCTCTTTTGGAGGTCGCCTTCAGCTCTTAACATCTATTTTGTCTTCCATTCACTTGTATTGGGCATCCCTCTTCCTTCTCCCCGAAAGTCTACTTTGGAAAATAGAGAGTCTCCTTCGAAATTTTTTTTGGCATAGGTGCATAGAAGGAAAAAGCTCAGCTAAAGTGGCCTGGGCTGATGTGTGTTGCCTGAAGGATGAAGGAGGCCTTGGGATCAAAAACCTCCATGCAGGTAATAAAGCTCTAATCAGCCGGCTTCTTTGGAGAATTCTTAATAGCAAGGATGACTCCATCTGGGTGACCTGGATTCGGAACTATAGATTAAAGAATCACTGTATTTGGACCGTTAAAGTTCCGAGTTCAGCGCGTTGGGCATGGAAGAAGATTATGAAGCTTCGTTCTGATATGCGCCCCTATGTCAAATACATTATTGGAAATGGCTCTCAGACACGTATTTGGCTCGATAATTGGCATCCTCTAGGACCTCTGTGCGACCATTGTGGGGATCGGGTGCGTACGGTCACGGGTATCCCCATTGATGCAAAGGTTCAGGAAATTATTAGGAATGGGGTGTGGAAATGGTTGAATGACAAAGATGAGGAGGTAAGGCACATTCTTGAAAAAATGCCTAATTACTGGCCCCATCAGGACGAGCAAGACTCTATTAGCTGGAGTCTCTCTAGGGATTGTCATTTCTCGATCCACTCTGCGTATGATCTTTATCGTGCCCCAAAAGAAAAAGCGGCGTGGGCCTCGCTAATTTGGGGTCCTTACCATATTCCTTCCCGTGCTTTCATCTTCTGACTTTGCATCCGATGTCGGCTTAGTACGCTTGATCAGGTTAGCAGATGGACTAATATTTTGGATAAAAGCACCTATTGTCAAGTTGAGGTGGAGAATCCTGATCACCTCTTCTTCAATTATATTTTCACTGGCGCTGTCTAGAAAAAGATGCGCCAGAGAGCGGGGATATCATGGCCATATACTGATTTGCATTTGAACATTCAGTGGGATGCCAAAAGATGGAAAGGTTCTAACCCTAAAAGGCTATCCTTCTATCTAACACTGACAGCGTCGATTTACTATCTCAGGAAAGAACGCAACCAAAGGCTTTTCAATGACTCTAATTGGGCTTCTGAGCACTAGTTGGTTATTCACATCACAGATATTGTGCACCATAAATTAGAAACATTGATTCCCAGGTGCAATCAAGATCACAAGCACATTAAGGACCGATGGAACCTTTCCCTTTAAGCCTTGGTTCGCTGGGGTTCAGGGATGGCTTGGCACAGGAATGGTTTATTTTGACTGGCGTTTGACCTTAGTGGATATTGGAGCTTGGTGCTGATAGTGTGCTTTCTACTTGGTTTGCTATCGGGTTGGTGAAAAAAAAAGGGGGATTGCGCTGGCTGGCCCTGATCTTGTCCGACTGGAGTGTTTCTTGGGATTTGTGCACTTCCTCTCCATTTGGAGTGCCTCTCCGGGATGTTAGGTTTTTCTTCTTATCTCTAGGATTGCACTGGCTGGCTCAGGGTGTGCTTCTTCAGCTTTGGCTTCTCTCTTCATAAAAAAAAAAAAAAAATCCTTTGACCATCCAGTGTGCCTTCCGATTCTTTGGGGTCTCTTCTTCTTTTCAATATATATATATATATAAAGTCCCTTGGCTATCCAGTGTGCCTAAAAAAATTTTAGTCATTTGGGCGGGGTGGACTTTGGTCCTGTTTGTTTGGTGTGTTTCGTCGGTCATGTGGGTTTTCTTTGTATTAAAAAAAAAACCTTAACCATCCGGTGTGTTTCGGTTTTTTATGGTTCTTCTTCTTCTTCTTCTTCTTCTTCTTCTCCAAAAAAAAAAAAAAATTCCCTTGACCATCCGGTGTGATGTTCGGTTACTTAGGTGCTTTTCTTCTGCTTCTTTTTCTTCTTCTTCTGTAAAAAAAAAAGGAGCGGTTCGGCCATACGGGCGTCGCTTTTCTACATGTTCTCCTGCCGACATATAGTTGGCTACTCCCTTTGGTGCGGAAGTTTCGAATCCTTGACATGGTGACAACTCCGAGCGCAAATCTATCCCTAGTTCTTTGTCGATTGATGTGACGAGTTGGATTTTAGGACTGACTGGTTGGGGGAGGATTATCCTTCCTGGATTAGGTTGATTTTCTGCCGACATTGGGTTGGCTACTCTTCATGCTCTACTGCATTGTCTGATCTGTATGATGTGACGACCCGACTTTTATTACCATCAAAAGCCACCGTCAAAACCAAAGTCCTTGCTTTTAAATAAATTATGAAAAGATACATATAAGTGGTCATAAAATTTTTTTTAATTATTTTCTTTCAAACCTGAGATGCATACTAGAGATTTATAATTTCATTAATCTCGAAGTATCACGGAAACATACTATCATTCATAAGCAGCGGAATAAATTTTACAAGTCTCCTTAAAATACCAAAAGCAAAATAAACAAAGCTCTCAAGGTCTGCTCCGGCCAGCTTAACCATTCAGCTACACCATAAAGTTCTACTCAACTTCATCCTCCATAAGCTTTTCATCATCTGAAAATTGACAAGAATAAGCTTACAAAGCCCAACAGGATACTCACATGTAGAAAACATAAACATACATATAATTTGATCAAAACATAATTTCATAATATAGCATAGCATACGAAAATCATCATATCGTTTCTTCTTCAGTTTTTATTCTTTTCATCTTGTCTTTGGACAATTCATCAAAATCATTCAGAATTCGTATTATCTTTAGGGACCGGATGGGAGCGGACAACATCGAGAATGGGTTGTGTGCTACCCCACAACCTAAAGTCGTATCCCCTCATTATGCTCTCCGGGGCGGGAGGTAATGCCTTTAACCCGGCATACGGGGCCATAGTCTATAGTTTTTGTGCCACCAAAAGGTCCCCTCCCGTGGCCCAGGAGGCATCCTCGAGTGTCACTCCAGTATCCTTCATCCATCTTTAACAGCAAGCTTAATGGAAACTTGGTTCTTAGTTCATATGGCTGTTCGTTATGGTTGCTGTCTGAATTAATACATTAGTCTTTTAAGCTGAAGCTCTTTTCTTTTTCAGACGGATTTCATAATGCCGGAGTTCATTTTCAGACGGAGTGCAAAATTGCCGAAGTTCTTTTTCAGACGGAGTTCTTTAGAATTCCGGAGCTCTGAGAACCGGAGTTCGTTTTTGTTTAAAGACTGAAGTTCTTTTCTGTAAAAGGGACGAAGTACTTTACTTTTTCTTTTCAAAGAGACGGAGCACTTTTCTTCAAAGGACGGAGTTGTTTTCATAAAAGGACAGAGCTCTTTTCATAAAAAGGCGGAGTGCTTTTTCATCAAGGACAGAGTTCTTTTTTGTAAAAAGACGGAGTGTGTTTTCTTCAAAAGGGCGGAGTACTTTTCTTCAAAGGCAGAGTACTTTTCTTTACAAACATACAAGGGCGGAGTACTTTTCTTTACAAACATACAAGGGCGGAGTACTTTTCTTCAAATGTGGAGTACTTTTCTTTACAAACATACAATCATCAAAGTTCATAAAAATTGACAGATAATCATACAAAACCGAATATCAAGAAATATTTTTCTTAAACATACAATTATCGATAATTAATCGTAAGCATCAGATGTGAAAAGATCAGAATAAATATCATATAAGTTTATATAATATCAAATATACTAGCATAGAAATCATGCATAATCATGAACTTGAAAATAGGGGTGAGTATCTTGCCTGGATTTCTTCTACTTGCCCTGAATTTTCTTGGCCTTCCTTTACTTAGAATTTTATTGCATACCTCTTTCTCACCATTCTAGTTCTTATTTATAGACTTTGAGTCTGATGACAGTAATAAATGATTGGCTATCATTAATGATTGGCAGGGGGAATGTTTGGCAGTACAGGGGAAATGTCTCTTATAAATTTCCAAAAAGTTTTCCTAATAATTAGATCATTAATTAAGGAGATCATAAATTCCTGGTTAACTGAACCCAACTGAATTAAAATTTCTCAATTAATTCTTGATTCACAGAATTTAGCTTTCTCATGTGAACACATTAAATTCCTAATGAACTGTACCTAGCAGGATTTGGCCTTCTCATGTAAACATATTAACAGAATTTAGCTTTTTCATATGAACACATTAAATTCCTAATGAACTTTACCTAGCAGGATTTGGCTTTCTCATGTAAACATATTAAATTCCAGGTTAATTGAACTTGGCAGGACTTAACTTTTCTCATTTAGTCAGATTCCGGTCAACTATCGGCGTTGACCGGATTATCCCTTACATGATCTCCGGTCAACGTGTGTTGACCGAATCTTCAACTCTGGCTTTGACAATTCTACTCCGGCCTTACAAAGCTACTAAACCACTCCGGCCTCCAACACACAAAGCCACTCCGGCCTTCAAGTCACTTCGGCCTTACATTCATGCAATGCACTCCGGCCTTCAATGGAACAGAACCCGATTTCAAAACATGTTGAAGGCCGATTTAGATTCTCTTATTACACTTTCCGGTCAACGGGCATTGACCGGATGCTAAGACTGAAATATTTCTTTGTTTTAAATTTTGGGTTGTTACATATGATGTCAGTTATCCTGCCGTTGCATGAATGGCATTTTTTCGTTGTTTAGCTTTGTAAGTATATCGCTATCGGAGTCTATTTTTGTTTTCTGTTTGGAATCTTATATTTCTTGGCTCGGGGTATGCCCTAGCATAGTTGTTTATCTCCAATCTATTTAGAGATTGAACATCCGATTTGTATTCTTTCATTAATACATTTTAATTACTTACAAAAAAAAAGAGATTTGGTGTTACTAAATATTGGAGATTTTGACGTGATTTTGGGGATGGATTGGCTAGCTAAAAATCATGCCACCATTGATTACTTTATGAAGAGGGTTTATTTTAATATCCCTGGGATGGAGACCTTTTTCTTACAAGGCATTAGGAAGAAAGAGATGCCTATGTTAATCTCGGTCTTACAAGCCAAACATCTAGTGAGAAACGGATGTAAAGCTTACTTAGCTTATGCCTGCACCACTAGGAGTCATAAGGTGCCGGCTAAAGACATCCTAGTCGTCCGCGATTTTGAGGATGTATTTCTTGAGGAGTTGCCTGGATTACCTCTGCATCAACAGATTGAGTTCAAGATCTCTATTGTTCTCAGTGTCAGTCCAGTTTCTAAGGCCCCTTATAGAATGACCCCTGCTGAGTTAAAGGAGTTAAGATTACAATTATAGGAGTTGTTAGACAAGGGTTTTATCAGGCTGAGTATGTCTCCTTGGGAAGCATTGGTGTTATTTGTAAGGAAGAAAGATGGGTCGTTACGGCTTTGTATTGATTATCGTGAATTAAACAAAATCATGATAAAAAATAAATAATCTCTGCTACGTATTGATGATTTGTTTGATCAACTGCAAGGATCTCGGGTATTCTCAAAGATTGATCTAAGGTTTGGTTATTATCGGTTGAGGATTAAGCCAGAGGATGTGGCCAAAATTGCTTTTCAGAGGAGATATGGCCACTATGAGTTCATTGTTATACCCTTTGGGCTTACAAACGCCCCTGCTGCCTTTATGGATCTGATAAATAGAGTGTTCAGGCAGTATTTGGATAAATTTGTGGTGATTTTTATTGATGATATCTTAATCTATTCAAAGAACTATGAGGAGTATGAAACTCATCTAAGGATAGTACTTCAAGTGCTCCGTGAGAAAAAGTTGTATGCTAAGTTGAGAAAATGTGAATTCTGGCTGGAGAAGGTGATGTTCTTGGGACATGTAATTTTCGATGGTAGTATTTCTGTGAATCCTAGGAAAGTAGAGGCTGTTACTAACTGGAGTAGGCCAACTTTTGTAACTGAGGTTAGAAGCTTTTTGGGCATGGCAGGCTATTACTGACGATTTGTGAAAAACTTTTCACAGACTACTATGCCCCTGACTCGATTACTGAAGAATGAAGTTAAATTTGAATGGACTGAGGAGTATGATCAGAGTTTTCAGGAGCTTAAGGATCGTCTGACTACTGCTCCAGTATTGGTGATTCCAGAAGGATCAGGAGGCTATGAGATATACTGTGACGCCTCTAAGGTAGGCTTGGGATGTGTATTGATGCAACACAGTAGGGTGGTAGTTTACGGGTCTAGACAACTAAAGGTACATGAAAAGAACTACCCTACCCATGATCTAGAGTTGGCTGCTGTGGTGTTTACCTTAAAAATTTAGAGGCATTACCTGTATGGTAAAAAATTATTTGTGTATTTTGATCACAAAAGTTTGAAATATCTGTTTTCCCAGAGAGAGCTTAACATGAGGCAAAGGAGGTGGCTTGATTTCTCAAAGGATTATGACTGTAAGATACAATACAAGCCTGAAAGGGCTAATGTGGTTGCGGATGCATTAAGTCAACGGTCAAGAATTGTGGCTCGATTGCAAATCAAGCAAATGAAATTATTAGACTATCTGAAGTAATGTGATATCCGGCCATATACTAAAGGCAATAGGATGTTCTTGTCTTATCTTTAGATCCAACCTGAGATTGTTAGTGAAGTTAGGGAGAAGCAAGTTAATAATCTATTCCTTGTAAAAATTACAAGTGACTTGAGTAAGGAATCTCGAGTTGAATTCAGTATCCGAACGGATGGAGTATTGAGATTTAGAGACTGATTATGTGTGCCAGATGATAAGCAGTTAAAAGAAAAGATTCTAAAGGAAGCCTATCTGTTTAGATATATCATCCACACTAGAACAAATAAAATATATCAGGACTTGAAGAAAACTTTCTGGTAAAGGAATATGAAGAGAGACATCATGGCCTATGTGGAAAAATGCCTCGTGTGTCAGCAATTGAAGGCAGAAAAGAGAAAGCCTTTCGGGTTGTTACAGCCAATGTCGATCCTGAGTTGGAAATGGGAAGATATTGTTATCGATTTTGTATCGGGTCTGCAAGGACTTCTAGAAATCACGATGCCATTTGGGTTATAGTTGACTAGTTGACAAAGCCAGCCCACTTCTTGGCAATCAAGATGATCTATTCGCGTGATAAGCTGGCTTAACTATATGTGAATGAGATCGTGAGACTATATAGAATTCCTACCTCCATTGTATCTAATGGGGATCCCCATTTTGTCTCAAGGTTTTAGAAAAGTTTGTATAAAGAATTGGGGACTGAATTAAAATTTAGTACTGCTTATCATACTCGAACGGATGGCCAGTTTGAGTGAACTATCAAGATTCTTGAGGATCTGTTGAGGGCTTCTGAATTAGAAATGAAAGGAACTTGGGATACTTACCTGGTACTGGCAGAATTTGCTTATAATAACAGTTATCAGGCTAGTATCGGCATAGCACCTTTTGAGGCTCTATATGGAGAAAAATGAAGGTTGCCAATTCATTGGGAAGAAATCGGAGATAAAAGAATTTTGGGTCCAAAAATCGTAAAGGAAACGGCTGAGAAATTAAATTGATCCATAGTATTTTGAGGATCACTCAAAGCAGATAGAAAAGCTATGCAGATAGAAGGAGGACAGAATTGAGCTTTGAGGTAGGAGATTTTATTTTTCTGAATGTCTCACCATCTAAGGGAACTGCGGTTTGGAGTGAAGGGTAAACTCAAGCCACGACTTATTGGTCCTTTTGAGGTTCTAGAAAAGATTGGAGAAGTAGCTTACAGGTTAACACTACCGCCAAGTCTAACAGAAGTATATGACGTGTTCCATGTGTCCACGCCCTGGAAGTATGTTTATAATCCTACACACATAATTGAATTTAAACCTTTGGAAATCAACAATGATTTATCCTACGTCGAGGAGCCATTGTAAATTCTTGATTGGAAAGAGCAAATGCTGCGCGCAAGGACGGTTCATCTGGTAAAAGTACTCTGGAGAAATCACTCACTTGAGGAAGCTACTTGGGAACGAGAAGAAGAAATCTAGAGCAAGTATCCTCACTTGTTTGATTAAGGTATGTAACTTCATTTAAATTTTGGGGACGAAATTTCTTTAAGTAGGGAAAAATTGTGAGATCCGAAATCAAAGAAGCTTAAAATCAAAGTAAAATATTACTACTAAAAACTTGGAGTATTTTGATTTCAACTTAAATCGGAGTGGTCTTACACCACTGGAAGACTGGAACTAATTGTAATCAAGATGTTGATTGAAAGGTTGACTGAAGGGTTGACCAATTTTAAGGAATGTTGACCGGTGTCAAGATGTTGACCAGTGTCAAGATGTTGACCAGTGTCATGATGTTGATCGGTGTCAAAATGTTGACTGACCTTGAATAAGAGAAAAGAAACGTTGGCCGGCTTTGAGTAAAAGTTGGCCGGATTAGAGTAAGAAGCGTTGACAGAAAAAGTTAACCAATAGAAAGGTTAGCCGATTTTAAAGAAAATGTTGACCAACTAAAATTGATTACCGAATGTAGAAATTTTGACCAGGATAAATTAAGAGCAAACTAAAGGCAAGGGCCAACTTTGTTGTTTAGACAGTTGGATTCTATCTAGATCCAAATCTAATTAGAGCAAGTGAACTACCCCGAATGACCTTCTAGATGAAAGTACCAAGTAGGTAACTTACCCCACTTACTACCACCTAACCCCTGAAGGGAAGTAGCAAGTAGGTAACCCACTCCACTTACTCCACCTAATCCCTTCTCTTTATATACTGAGCTCCAGTTGAGGGACGGGTGTGAAATTTTTTGCGAAAAAGGAGGGTAAGAAGTGAAGAAGGAGAAAAAGCTTCAAGTCAGTCAGAGTGGACAGTTAACAGTCAGACAAGTGTATCTTTCCTTTTTAAACCCAGATTTTTAAGAATATTTCTAAGACAAGCGCACTTCCCCTTTTTAAATTCAGATTTTAAGTATACTTCTGTTTTTAAGTCCCGGCTTTAAGAAAAATTACAAGTGATCTCTTTAGATTTAAATGCTTCAGTACATAGTATATCAGACTTGCCATTTTAATTATTGCTTAATAAGCTATATCTCTGATGTCATGCTTGCTGTACGATCTGTAAGATCCCGAAATCAAAAAAACAAACAAGAGTATATTTTTATTTTCAACTTAAAATCGGAGTAGCTTGTGCCATAGAAGGTCGGACTGCTTGAAGTCCGGAATAGATGACAAGAAAAGGTTGACTAGCTTTTAGAATATTGACCGGCTTTTAGAATGTTGACCGGCTTTGAGTAAAGGTTGATTGAAAATTGTAATGTTGACCGAATCTTTGACTAACGTCAAGATGTTGACCGGCGTCAAGATGTTGACCGACCAAAGAGTTGACTAGCTTTGAGAAAGGTTGACCGGTCTTGAATAAAAGAAGTGAAACGTTGGCCGGCTCTGAGTAAAAGATGTCTGATTAGAATATGAAGTATTGACAAAAGAGTTGACCGGAATAAATTAAGGGCAACTAAAGACAAGGACCAACTTTGTTGATTAGTTAGAACCTAACTAGACCCCAACTAAATGAAGTAAGTAAATCACCCCGTTGACCGTCTGAAAAGAAGTACTAGAGTGAGTAACTTAAACTACTTACTCTCACCTAACCTTTGAGAAGAAGTACCAAGTAGATAGTTTATCCCCATTTACTCCACCTAACCCCTCATCTATATATATTCAGTTTCGGTCGAAGAAGCAAGCATGAGTGCCGGAAGGAACAGTAAGGAGTAGAAAAGGAGAGAAAGCTTCAAGTCTATAGGAGTGGTGGACAACTGTCAGGCAAGTGTACACTCTGTTTTTAACTTTAGAATATTGCAAGTGTACTTTGGACGATCACTCTTTTTTAGTTCGTTTGCATGTGTGCCCCAATTCTTAAAGTTCATGCTTTGCAAAAATACTTCCATCTCCAAAGTTCCAGCTTTAAAAACTGTCAGTTTTTCCTTCCGATTTAGATTAAATGCATGCTATTTTAATTATTGTTTGATAAGTTGTATTCTGGTTTGAATTCATGCTTTCTGCCTTCTGTCCTATGCTTTATGTTAAACTCATGTTTAAACTGGAGTACATGAAAATGAAAAAGTAGACCGGCTTGTATGTCATTTGTATTACCCGAATTTAAAACCGGCCTTGATTTGTAAAATAATTGAACAAGCTTTATAATATAATTTGAAACCGGCTTAAGTAAATATTGAAATCGGCCTTCATAATTTGAAACCCGCATTTGAAACGTAACTTTAAAACCGGCTGTGAAGCGAAACATGAAATATTGAAACCAGCCTTGCATGTTATTTTAAAACCGGCGTTTGTAATGTGAAGTGACTCATGAAATATGGACTGGAATCTATAATTGAAACTGGCCTTGCATATCAGTTTGAAACCGGTCTTGCATATTAATTTGAAATTGGCCTTGCATATTAATTTGAAACCGGCATTTGTAATGAAAGTTTGAAACCAGCTTGTGGTATGGCCGTTTGAAATTAGAACGAAGAAGATGTGAACTGGCTTTATGTTAAGACAAATAAGTTCGGACTTTAGTATTGGGAGATAAGGTTCTCTGGCATCTTTAGGACTTTACGGTGATAATCGAGAATAACGAAAGTGAGAGCTGTCCTTGGGGCTTTGTACAAGGAGGTAGTGATAGCCGTCCTCGGGGCTTTGTACAAGGAGGAAGTGAGAGCCATCCTCGGGACTTTGTACAAGGAGGTATTGCGGTGATTGTGAGGAGATGTGTATAATCTATTCTCGATTAAAGCCCCCTTCCGCTAAGCAGAAACCTTACCAATAAATAAAAGAGGATTTCTATACTATAACCGGCCTTGTTTTATATTCTAATATTAACTAATTTGGCTTTCTAATCGACTTTTGTACAGTCTGGCTGATTGTTACCTTATGATATCTATGTTGCATGATTACCTGCATTAACCATTTTAGTGTTCTGCAAGATTCCGGCGGAATGATATCTTGTATATTCATCTGTAACTGTCGACAGGACAAACATTTTATGAAAAATCTGCATGTACCTTGTTGAGCTCCGGCTCATTATTTTCTGTTTTCCCCCTTTTAGATAAAATTTTAGAACTCGTGCTTGACGAGACGGAGTGACTAGAGCCTATCTGAAGAATTGAAAGGTTTTAGAAGCACATCTTTTGGAAGACCGCCACAAAAGAAGCAGTTAATGTAATAATCTATTAGAATTGATGAACTTTTGTAATTAGACGCTTATGGCTATATATTCAGGAGTGAATTTTATAGGAATGAATATGAATGCTTCAGCAGGATATTAGATTGACTTCCGCTACATGTTTGATGACTAAAGTATATGAGCTCTAGATGGCATCTGTAATCCTATGATTGGAAGGCACGATTAGCCTGGACCGGACCACCGAAACTTTGGTGTCAGTTTCGGGAGGTCACTGGCGGAATGCAAAAAAAAAAGAAACCCGTTCCGTCACATGATCGGACTAAAAATATGATTTTGATTTTAATGGTTAATTCATGCCTTCTGCTTTCTGCTTTCCACTTTTTGCTCAACTTATGATTGAACTTGAATTGTATAAAAATGGAGAAGTAACCCGACTTTGAGCCATAACGTCATAATAAAGAATTATTGACTGGAATGAGATTTATGGATTTGAAACCGGTTTGATGTCAACTGAAAGTCTTTATACTTGATCGGAATAAGAAAAATGAATTTGAAATCGGCTTTGTATTACGACGACCGAAAGTTTTGTGCCCATCCGGAATGTGAATTAAAGAAAAAGTGAACCGGCCTTATGACAAGATAAATAAGATCAGACTTTAGCACTGGAAGATAAAGTTCTCCGACATGCCTTAGAACATTATGGTGGTAATCAATGATAACAAACAGGAGCCGAACTGGGGGCTTTGTACAAGGAGGCAATGAGAGCTATCCTCGGGGCTTTGTACAAGGAGCTATTACCGTGATTGTGAGGAGATGTGCACAATCTATCCTTAATTATTGCCCCATTTGCTAGCGATGTCCTTTACCGATAAAAAAAAAGAAAAGAGAAATTTTGATAATAAGACCAACTTTTTTTTTCATCCTGATTTTCAGAATTGACTGCTCTGACTTTCCTGATTTCTTTTGCATTATGTATTTGGCATGATCCGGTTAACAGTTATTTTATAATATTCATGTTGCATATGTACTTGTATCCGCTTACAGTATAAACGCTTTATGAAAAACCTGCATGTACCTTGTTGAGCTCCAACTCACTGTTTTTTATTTTTCCCCCTCTTGATGAAACTATAGAGCTCGTGCCTGACGGGATGGAGTGACTAGAGCTCCATCTAAATAATTCGAAGGACTCGGAAGCATATTTTGGAGTTACCATGGAAGAAGCAGCTTTATTTTAATGATCCGATTGAAAAATATAAATTTTTGTAATTAGACTTTTATGACTATGTATGTATAAATGAGTTTTATGGGTATGAATGTGAATACTTCGGCAGGTTATTAGATTGGCTTCCGCTATATATTTTATGGATATCGTGTATGGGTCCTAGATGGTATCTGTGATCTTGTGATTGGGAGGCACGACGGGCCCGGACCAGATCACTGAAACCTTGGTATCAGTTCTGGGAGGGTGCTGGCGGAATGCAAAAAAAAATTTGTTTTGTTATAGGGTAAATAATTGAGGATAGATTATATTCAATCTACACAGTCTGAGGCCAGAAACAGTTATTCCTTCTTATGGGATATATCCATTCTAGTGGGATTTAGAACAGGGGTGCCGGCCAATAATAGTAACTACCCTCTAGGTTAACGCCCTGAGGAAGGGCAGACCACATATAATTCCATAGATAGAGTTATCCTTGATGACCACTATAACATTCTAAGGCATGTCAAAGAACCTTACCTGACTGTACATCAGTCATAGGTCCTAATTAACAGAATCATAGACATTTTCTTCTTATTTCTTAACTGATAACTTATTAAACTTATTTCATAACTGATAACTTATTAAACTTCAAAAGTCAGTCAGAAATTACACCATTAACCCTTCAAATTTGCTTCAGAAATTTACAGAAACTTAATAGTAAAATTCTGTATAAATTTTTCATATACAAATTATAACATCGGCAAGACTCTTTTATAAATCAACCCTTACATGTCAAAACTCATGGATTTAAAACACCAAATCTCTCAATTTCGTACCTAGGGTTTCACATATACCTTCCAGGTGTAAAACGGACACCAAATACATATTTATATATGAAATCGAAGCTATATATTGTAGTACATACAGATAAATATGAAATCTGTCTGATTAATCAGGAAAAATATACTTTATTTACGTTAAACATAGGAAAACATGTATTTAGAGTATAAATACAATTTTGGAGATACTGAAAAGTGATAAAAACAGTAAATAATATCTAAAGTACATTTGCCTTAGCCTGCTCTACTGTTATTTTTATCCGGATCGGATCAGAACGGTAGATTTCTCCTTTTTTCATTCTCTTTTCTCTCCTTCCTCCTTCTCCTCTTCGTGTTGCTTGTTGTTCTGCTACTTCTCTCTCCTCAAATCCCATTTTAAAATGAAGGAAAGAAGGATCGCATGCTGCCCCCATGATTAGCGCTCAAGCGCGCGACGAGCGCCAGTCATTTTTCAGCTTGGTAAAATGGCGCTCGCTGTAGTGCTCGAGCGCCCTAACAAGCGCATTTCTCGTAAAACCTGCCTCGCCGCGGCACCTGTAATGGCCCAGATTCTAGAACATAGGAAATTTCAGACTTTATAATCCAGTCAATGCCAGTTGACCGGAAAAAGGTAATAAGAAAAGTAAATCAGCCTTAAGATAAAATCAAGTTCGACCCTTGCATGATGAAAAGAGGTCTGGATTTCCTCGATGAAAATCGAGTCCGGCTTTTACTTAATGAAAATCAAGTCTGGCCTTGTGAGAAGAAAATCGGCTCCTTGATGATGAAATCGAAATCGGCTTAGAAGTGAATTGCCAAACTGGCCGTAAGGTATGAGGTTGAAACCGGCCTTGAAGAGTGCATTGTGTGTGAAGTGAGGTCGAAGTAACTTTGTATGTTGAGGCTGTAGTAGATTATGAGTTCAAGAAGAAGAAGAAAGGCCGAAGTTGATGTTGATGAAGGAGCTGGAGTGATGATGTTGGTAAAACCAAAGTGTGAATGCTGGATTAATATTAAAAGAAAATGTTGAAGGTAAGTAAAATCTGGTCAACATCAGTTGACCGGAATGTGTAAAGGGAGCAACTAAATCCATTGACCGGAAGCCGTAATCCGGTCAACGTAAAATGTTGACCGGAAGGCATAATCCGGTCAACGAAAAATGTTGACCGGAAGAGGTAAGGCGTGCGGAAGGCGTAATCCGGTCAATGTAAAATGTTGACCGGAGGGCATGATCTGGACAACGTAAGAGTTGGTCAGAAAACGGGAAAGGAAGGAAGGACGGGAAAAGAGGAAAATAATCCGGTCAATGCCAGTAGTTGATCGGAATGCTTTTAAAGAAGAAGCATGAATCCTGTTAGGACAGTCGCCAGAAAATTTATGAGAATTAATTAGAAATTAATACGGAACTCATTGGGGAATATATAACCGTGAATAAGAAACTTTTTCCCTGCTAATCATTAATAAGCCATCAATGAGAAACGTTCCCCTAAATTACTAATCATTAATAAGCCATCAATGAGAAACATGTTCCCTGAACTGCAAATCACTAATAACGGTAGTCAGGCCAAGGCCTATAAATAGAATTAGAAAAAATGAGAAAGAGACATGCAATAGAATTCTAAGTAAAGGAAGGCCAAGGGATTCAAGGTAAGGTAGAAGAAAAGTAGAAGAAATCCAGGCAAGATACTCACCCCTGTTTTCAAGTTCATGATTATGCATGATTTCTATGCTAGTATATTTGATATTATATGAACTTATATGATGTTTATTCTGTTCTTTTATATCTGATACTTGAAGTATGATTATTGTTTGATAATTGCATGTCTAAGGAAAAGACTTTATGATGTTTGGTTTTGTTCTGCCGGAAGAATGATTTTCTGTCGATTTAAATGAACTGTGATAATTGTATCATTAAAGAAAAGAACTCCGTCCAAATAACTCCGGTCTTTTTATGAACAAAGTACTCCGTCCTCTTTTGAAAAGTACTCCGGTTTTGAAGAAGAGGAACTCCGGCCTTTACATCTTTAAAGAAGTACTCCGTCTTTAAGAAGCACTCCGTCCTTTTGTTTTGAAATGAACTCCGGCCTTGACAAAAGAGAACTCCGGCTTTTTACTCCGACTTTTTACTCCGGCTTTTGATAACAACTCATGATACAAGAACTCCGGCCTTTAACAAAAGAACTTCGGCTTTTGAAAGGAACTCCGGCTTTTGAACTCCGGTTTTAAGACAATGAAGAAAAGGCTTTTGGACTTCAATTATGTGAAGTTAAGGACAAAGAACAAGGTTATATGAAAATACATGTAATCCGGACAGTAAGTGGAACTCTACAACTTTCAACTTTTGATCTTTGACGGATGGCCATTAACACGAACCAAGAACCGAGTTTCCATTAAGCTTGCTATTAAAGATGGATGAAGGATATTGGAGTGATACTCGAGGATTGCCTCTTGGGCCACCGGAGGGGACTTTATGGTGGCATAAGAACTATGGACTACGGCCCCGTATGCCGGGTTAAAGGCATTACCTCCCACCACGGGGAGCATAATGAGGGGATACGGCTTTAGGTTGTGGGGTTACACATAACCCGTCCTCGATGTTGTCCGCTCCCGTCTGATCCCTAAAGATGATAAGAATTTTCAATGGTTTTTATGAGTTTTCAGAAGACAAGAAAATAAGGAAAAAGACTAAGAAAATTCTGAACTAAAGACATGATGATTTTCGTATGCTAAGTTTTTGGACATAAATCGGACACAAAATGTATACCAAATAGTGAAATCGAGGCCATAAACCTTGGTAATCATATACAAATACAAAATCTATCCATATTTACTACCAATATATCACTATTTTCGAGCTAGGGTTTCAGGCGAAACTTTCGGACACAAATTGAACACCAAACACATGTTTATTTATGAAATCAAAGCCATATATCACAATATATATGGGTAAACATGAAATATATCCAAACAATTATGTTTTTAGAAACATGCTTCATTTATATTAATCTTGCGGGAATAAGATTTTAGAGCATAAATATAAAAATGGAGATATTAAAACGCTGTAAAAATAGAAAACAACGTTTGATGTACACTTGCCTTAACCCGATCTACCATTATTTTTACCCGGATTAGATTGGAAGTGGCGAAAATCCCCCTTTTCTTCTCTTTCTCCCTCTCCTTCCTCTCTTCCTCTTCGTGCTCTATTTGAGGCCTTCCCTCTCTCTCACCCCAACCCCCTTTTAAAACAAAATAAAAGAAGGTCGGTGGCAATTTCCCAAGACTAGCGCTCAAGAACTGCACGTGCAAATTTGCACCCGGGTTGGCGCTCAAGCAGCCATCGAACGTCAATCCTCATAACTTCCTTGCCTCCACTCCGCCTTGAGCGTCCTTCGGGTGCCACTTTTGGCAGAATTGCGCCTGAGTGGCGCCTCGGGAGTACTTCGGGTGCTGCACCCCTTTTGCCTATTTTTGCTCTGGTAATAATTTTTTTATTATTCTTAAGCCTAATTATAATTATTATCAATTTAATTACTTTCTAATTATCATATTTCGGGATCAGGATCTCACAACTCTCCCCCATTTAAAGGAATTTCATTCTCAAAATTTAATGAACCTCGAATTTCATAAATCAGAGGGACTTTCCGAGCATTCTCAAATCACTTTTAGATTAAAATGGTCATCCTACAAGACCTTAAACCTCCAAATCGTCCTGATCCTCATTATTTGATGTGTCCTATCAGGATCCAAATCCACCAAATCCAATGGCAAACCTATTTCATTAACTACTTTTCCAACTTGGTTTTAAACCTTAAACGGGCATAATTTCTTACTTCCCTTTGATACTAACCTCAGGATTGAGTTTTTTCTGTGAACATTAACATATATAGGGGTTCATCACTCTTCCATTGCGTGCTCTAATCAATCATCGAACTCAAATCATCTGATTACAATTCAGCACCACCACTATCTCAACCTAATATCCCAATTCTTTTATCAAGCTCGGTTAAGATTCTAACATGAACCTCGAATCAAAATCAGACTTCCAAGGCAGGATATTTTACATTCTCATTTCGTTGGTATGTCATCGAACCGATATTTTCCAAAATACCAATTCCATATGGAATACTCAGATTACACCGCAGTCATGATTTCACTAATCTCAAAATGCCCATACCAAGAAAACAACTCCCACCAATCCTCAAACTACAACAAGACTAGAGACTACAATTACATAGTCACCAAGAATTCGATATTGCTTTGGATCATTACCCAAAACCTCAAAACCCAATCACTTAGTAACCTCAAGATCTCGTGGCACACCGATGATCCAACTAATTAAACCCAAACACGTTATCTAGGATCACAACGGGTGGGTTGTTTCTAATTGTCCTGAGATATAACCATAAGGGCTTCCCATTTCAAATTTCATAATTCCAACGCTTCAAACACGATTCTGCTTCCCAACTTAGGAATGCGACATCCTATTTCCCAAGCATTCGAACCTACATACAATCTACCTTTCACATTTCTTATGAAGCACTGGAGGCATATCAAGCCCAATGATTCCCAACATCAATTGCCCGCTCTAAGTTCGCTTGTTTAATAATATCAGGATCTATTTTCACAATCCTTAAACAGATTAATCCACATGTAATTTCCTAAGGTTACCTCTCCATCATAACATAACTATTTTTTTATCTTTAAAATTATTAGAACAGAGTTATCTCCGAGGCAATTCTATAAATTCTCAAATGAAGACTTCTAATATCAACTATCGATCTTAACATTCACCTTCTTCGAAAGATACCGAGATTCACCTATTATAGCCCTTAACTCTTAGATTTGTAAGACATTAATTACTACTAAAAGCAATATTTGCAAATCCTCAAGGTAAGAACCTCATCGCAAAATCCCACTTATAGCGAAACAATTTCAAATCATAAGCTCCTCCCCCACCTGGTTCGAGGATAGCCATCTATTGTGATACAAAATAACAAAATCTTAATCTTGCTCAAAAGCACTACAATTTATGCTAACTTACTAGACCCATCAATAAATCTTTACTTCTCAGAAGTTCAAAGGTATCCTCAACAATATTTGACCGATGTTCCTCTAATTTCATACACAGTCCTCAAAGACTAATGTCGATTCTAACCCGTCTCCAAATCACCAATTAAAACAAGTCGGTTTGGTCCTTTCTTCAAATATATATATCCTCGAAACTTTTATGACTAGATTCCTAATTTACTAATTAGACTCGCGCCTATTCTTGATTTGATCAACTTTGCCTTTCGTTCAGAATTCATAACCTAATTATAGAGCATCATATCGAGTATCATTTCAATTTCTGAAAGGATCTGCATAACCCAAAAGTTGACTCCAACCCAACATTCCCATTTATCCGCCATACTAACAAAATAAATCAAGTATTCCTTCTTCCAACAATACACAATCAATTACTTTTCTCAATTAGACATTCGGTTATCAGCTATTCACAATTCACAAAATTTACAAAAGAACACATAGATACAATTATTGAACAATTCTAGAATTCCTAAGGTGATGGGGACGTATCATGTAAATCATGGGAAAAGTTAAAGAATACATAACTCCCAAATCAATCAAAACGGAAATCAAAATTCCACAAATAAGAAAATACCTCCATCCACTTTCGAATCCTGAAATCAATATCACTCTACTTCATCACTAAGTCTCGGTCTATTTCTAACCTAACTTATGCTAACTGAGGTACCTAGGATTTAATCATCCTATGTCTATACTTACTTATTCGATCAATCATAATCATTTCCTAAGCTTCTGCATGCAATTCACATCATTCCTAAGGCATTTCTTTTCTTTGATACCAACTGTGACGGAACGGATCCTATTCCATTAAGGACATCCATCAAACACATACAAAACTAATGCCCATAAATTTTAAAACATTAAATTCTTACGAAAATTTGGGCATAGTTCCTTTTAAAAATGGGTTAAAATCCATGCAAATAACCTGTACAATCTTGCATAAATCATATACATAAATGTTTCTTCAAAATTTAATCTACAACACTGACATCACATGTCCATAGGATCAACAAATGCCATATTAATTATGGCTCAAATACAGTACTCCTAACTACCGTATTGGATCTAAGAGAGATGCCATTGAGGACCATAACAATCCAAATATCAAAATAATGCAAAAGCAACTATAACCATAATAAACCTATGGAAGCAAACTTCAATATTTCCAGCATAACATAAAACTTACTACATCATTTTAATGTACAATATTCATTTAGAAACTAATCATATACATTCACAATTCTTCAAGGTCTCCAAAATCTTCAAAAGTCTTCAAGTCCGTCAAGCTTTCTTCCTTCTAGCTAATCCTATCTTCGGTCCTTATTGGCTTTCAGCTTGTCTGGAGGGGAAAATAGAAAGCAAGGAGTAAGCTAGCAGCTCAGCAAATATACCTAAAACCGCAAGGATATACATAAATCATGCAAACATGTACATATAAAATGACAAATAATCATATAATAAATCCAAGAATAAAATACATATACGGATGAGGTATAAACATGAAAAAAATGCAAAATCATATGAAAATTTCTCAGTTCTTAAAACTTAGATAAAATGCTCAGATTCTTCATTTATTCTTAGATCGGGGTCCTTAACTAAAATCAATTTAATCATAATTCCTTCGTTCTTGGCTCAAAGTTCATGTAATTTAACTTTCATTTAAAACTACTATCCTCCGTATTTTACATCCCGAGGCAGGACGGCTCTTTTTTCTTTTCAATTATTATTATCCTCGATACTTTACATCCCGTGGCAGGATGACTCTTTTCTTTTCAGTCATTATTATCCTCCATACTTTACATCCTGGGGCAGGATGCTTGTTCTTTAATTTAATCGTTATCCTCCATACTTTACATCCCGAGGACAGGATGATTTCTTATTCAGTTTACTATTTTCCTCCATACTTTACATTCTGAGGACAGGATGGCTTGTTCTTTTATGCCTAATTTCTATTATTTAGTGCCCCAACTAAGATACGGACTACACATTATCCAAAGGATGAGGTCATTTTCATGTTATGTCGGAAAACCTTGTCTGACTATAGGATAAATTCTAGGTTTAATCTTCCTACAGATTTACTTAACTGAAGGCATCCTTATCTTTATTCCCTCAATCATAACTTTCCATGCCTCAAAGACCATTTCAAGTCATACAAATAACCGTTGGTCAACTTCAGAGCTTTTCGATAACTTAATGGTACAGTTTCAGATAAAATTTTTAAGTACAAATTGCCAGATAAGTTTCATCAATGCCCCAATTAACATTTAAATCTCAAAATTTAAGATTTTCAATCACCAAATCCCTAATTTTCATTCTAGGGTTCCATGCGAAGCTTCCAGATATAAATCGGACACAAAACGTATACCAAACAGTGAAATCAAAGCCATAATCCTTGATAATCATATACAAATATAAAATCTATCCATATTTACTACCAATGTATCACTATTTTTGAGCTAGGGTTTCGGGCCAAAATTTCGGACATAAATCGAATACCAAACACATATTTATTCATGAAATCAAAGTCATATATCACAATACATATGGGTAAACATGAAATTTATCCGAACAATTAAGAGAAACATGTTTCATTTACGTTAATCATGGGGGAAGAAGATTTTAGAGTATAAATATCAAAATGGAGATATTAAAATGTGGTAAAAATGAAAAATAACGTTCGAGATATACTTACCTTAGCCCGATCTACCGTTATTTTTAACCGAATCAGATCGGATCAGAAGTGGCAAAAATCCCCCTTTTCTTCTCTTTCTCCCTCTCCTTCCTATGATGGAACAGATTCTAATCCTTATAGGACCCTCCGTTAGATACAAATAGAACAAAGTCCATAAATTTAATATTTAACTTATGTAGAAATTTTGGCAAAATTTTCTCTACACCAAGACCAAAACAAAAAACAGAACTTGTATTAAACCACATGTACATGCACACATCTAATAATGTACAATAATTTTTCCTACAACACGCATAACATGGGATCACAAACTACCATATCATCCATAGCTTCAATACAACACATATTATGCGACATTTTAAATTCAGAAGGAGATGCCATCTAGAACCTATACATATTCAAAACATCAAAATAATGCAGAAGCAACTAATTCTATAAGTCAACCTGCGGAAGTAAGAACAGAACATACATCATGATATAGCATTTTTCACATTATCGTAATATACAATGCTCTTTTCAAGATGCTAGCTACAAGAATCCGAAATCCTTTGATCCATCGAAATCCTTTAGGGTTTTCAAAACTCATGAGCTTTCCCTTCTTCTAGCTAGATGGGACTTCGCTCTTTTTTAGGCTTTTGCTTATTTAGAGAGGAGAATAGAAAGCAAGAAGTGAGCTTAATAGCTCAGCAAATGTACCCAAAATAATAAAAGTATACAGTTTTATAGATACACAGAACATACACATGCTTTTAGAAGAGAACTTAAAAAGGGATGCAGGAAATTCATGCATGCAGGCGAGAGAACAAAAGCATAAATACAATACAAAATACTAGGAAACCTATTATGGTGCAGAGTACCAGAAAACCTATGATTTCAGACCCTTAGTTCCTGATTCAGAATTCGATTCGGAGTTCATATTTTAGAACCTTAACCTAGTTCTCGGATCAGAGCTCCTATTTCAGACCTGATTCATAGTTCGATTTGGAGTCCCTATTTCCAAACGTTAATCTAGTTCTTAGTTCAGAGTTCATAGATCAGAACATTAACCTAGTTCTCGGTTTGGAATCCTCATTTCAGAATAATAACCTAATCCTCGGTTCGGAATCCATATTTCAGAACAGTATCCTAATCCTCGGTTGAGAATCCATATTTCAAATCAGTCAGTTTTCTTTTAAATCTATTATCGTTTATACTTTACATCCCGAGGGAAGGATGGTTTCTGTGACGGAACGGATTATTCTCCATTGAATAACCTCCGTCAATGACTACACAAACCAAGGTCCATAATTAATACTTATGGATTCTACAGAAAATCCGGCAGAGTTTCCTCTACAACTGGACGAAAACCAAAAATACAACCTGCTTAAATATCATTCTATACAAGCACACATCTAATCAAGAGGCTTAACTCAAAGCCTACAACATGCCACACAGGATCACAATTCTGCCATATCATCCATGGCTCCAATACAGTACACAACCTACTATACTGGATCTAGAGAGATGCCATCTAATTAAACAAAACTCCAAACATAATTATACAAACGCGGAAGCATAACTAAATCATCATACATCTGCGGAAGCATAATAAAACCATAAAACAACAATAATGAGCCACGCTCAACCCCGAGTGGCCGTCCACAATCCGATCCAACTCTAAGT
>JAODPA010029296.1:0-12557 GCA_025585075.1 Nepenthes mirabilis
AGTGAGGTATACACCTAAACCTTGTAAAACATTCAATATTAAAAAAATATTATTCATGATCGACTCTATCTGATATTTAATTTAAAGAAAGAGATCAACTCCAATAAAATACATTCATTGATAAAAATGTCTACGATAAAAATATTGATGACAAGTTAGAATATTCAAGTACAAAAAATTACAAACCACCAGGCCTATAAATTTATTGTTGCTTAAATTTTTGACACACTTAAACTTTGGTGGGAGAATTCCCTTACTCTTGCTAATAAGGATTATATACTGAATTATATAGAAACTGATTAAATTATTGCTAAAGATAATACAGTTATATTTGAATTATGTCAAAATCTAGTAGAAATACTAATTTTGACTATGTCCCAAGCTTTTATTTGCAACCTTGAAGATAATTTATCAAGTTCTAAATTTGTATTATTAAATTTACATGGTCCTACTCTTCAAATTTTTTGTGGCACAAAAACTTATTTATAATTCACATATTTAGAAGAAAAGATTATAGTGAATCTTTTAAAAGGAAAGATTTGTTACAGGATTATCAATACTATTTTAATAAGAATTCTCATTAGATTGTTTGATTTTTTTAGTGAAAGTATTATTCTACAAGAAGAGCTGGCCTATGAAAAAATCTTTGTATTAATCAAAAAGGAATGATTGTAATTGTGCAAGAATACCAAAAGTAATCAAAATTCTATAAAGATATAATAAATAATTTAAACTACAAATGAGCATTTTTTGTCTATAATATGTTATTGTCAACATAGAGGACATCATTTTTGCCACCATCACCCTCCAATAAAATTCATAACAGAGCTTCTTATAGAAGACACCAACAACCAATTACTCCAAAGATTAGACCTACTTATCAACCATCCAAAATAATTTATTGAAAAGGCAACCTTTCTAGCCATATATCAATGCAAATTCAAACAAAAAAATTTATGAATTATTTAAATACGACAAACAAATATAAAATAATTTAGTAGATTTATTATTAAGTGATATGAAAGAATCTGAACATCAATCTTGTTGCGTCCTCGTATTCCGACCACCGTACAACGAGAGTCTGAGTCCTTTCTTTGCGCTCTTGGACGGACGGAATATTGCAATACAAAAGAAATTGATAAGTTTGACGAGAATAACGTTTCGGAAAGTAAAATGGGATGAGGACACAAGACACGAAGATTTTACGTGGAAAACCCCTTTTAGAATGAAAGGGAAAAAAACCACGATGGTGGACATTAGGTCCAAAAGATTCCACTATCGTGAGAATGGAGTACAACTGGTCACAGTGGCACTATTTGTTGCCACACAAAATTATAAGGTGAGAGATCTTGTTCTCTCTTTTCTTTTCTTCATTTCTTTCACTTGGTCGCTGTTCACAATATGTATGCAAATGTCAACTTTTGGAATCATTTCTCTCGTTGTTTGAATGAGGTATTTATAGAGAGGGATTATGCCGTTGGCATGGGGACACGTGGCGTTGGCGTGTGCTAGGACGCCTGCCACCAACTCCACTGATTTGGCGTGTCAGGAAGGCCTGCCACCAACTTTGTTGATTCGGCGTGTTAGGTGCCGCTAGACCCATAATGATGGCGCGTGCTCTGAGCGTCGTGGTTTCCTGCGGGGGTGGTGTGTTGCAGAGAATGCGTGCTCTTTGGTAACAGTGAATCATCTGAGTTGGTGTGCCCGGTCATCTTGGACCCTCTTTTCCCTTGATCTGATGATTCAGAGACGAAGAGATTGCCCTCGTACCTAGAAAGCCTTCTGGGTCTTTGCCGAATACTCAGGCTTATTGAGTCATGTTCTCGGATGTTTCGTTTGCTAAAGGCCATTGGGACTTCAGCGTTGTATTCTTGGCTTTATGTCCTCGGGATTTCGTTGGTGGCGTCAGCCCCTTATAGCGTCCTCGGGCCTCTTAGATCAAACTGGTCTCTCAGACCATTGTCGCCATTTGGGGTTCTCGGGACGTTAGCCCATGTCCCCGGGTTTCTAAGGCCAACTTAACCTTTTGAGCCAAGTCAGGCTCCCTGGGCCTTTCGGGATGTGAGCAACTGTCTTTGGGCCTTTTGGGCCAAATTGTCCTCGTGAGTTTCTTGGCCCGTGGGCTTGACTCTTTGGGCCTCCCTTTCTGGGCCTTGGGTGTTGGGACCCATCATTAGCCCCCCATGTTAAAGGGTTGGAGAACTTCAGTCGTTTGAGATGTCTGGAAAGCGTTTTTCTATAGTAGCAGTCCGTGGGCACCGTGCCATGCTGGTGGGAATTGCCTCTTATCCATCCGAGACCTTCTTACCAGTCCGAGAACCATCTGTCGCCACCATTTGGTTTTCTGTGAGGCATTAAATGCATCCTTGATTGAGGTGACATCACCTCGGGAAGCCAAAACCCACGATCGCTCCCTGCGTATGGGCCACTGACGCGTGGCAAGGGCCATGACGAGGGCGCTATTTTACGTTTTCGAATTCCTTTTAAGTTGCCTTTTCGTTTTCATTTCCTTCCTCCTTCACTTTTGCGGATCCCTAGCATTTCTTTTGTTTCTCGAAACCCTTTGCCGTCGCAGAGACGCTTCTCCTGTTTCCATGGCTCCTGGTGTCAAGGAAATTGCTTCCTCTCTCACCTTTAAGGACCTCGAGCAGATTTGAGCGAAGTACAGCATCCCAGACTCCGTTGCGATGGTGGTCCCTGGAGCCACTGAGAGAGCTTGCAACCCTCCTAATGGCTTCATCACCGTTTATGAAGTCTATCTCAAAGGTGGGCTTCGCTTCCCTGTTCCATTGGAGTTATACCATCTGTTGAGGGAATTGGCCGTCCCGTTTGCCAGGCTTCAGCCGAACGCCATCGGGTACTTAGTTTCCCTTTGTGTGTTTGCACGTTGTCACCATAAAATTCTCGAGGTAGCCATGGTGAAAGTCATGTTTCGCTTCATTCATAATCTAAACTGGATCACCATGACTCCTCGTCCGGAGTTCGCTGTGATGAGTGGAGGAAACCCAGATTACACTAAAAGGTGAAAAGACAAATTCTTCTTTTTTGGGCGTTCAGGAGAATTGGGAGCTCTTGGTTACGTAGGAAAACGTGGCCCTCAAATACTGCTTGGATGCCACTGCAGAGGAGAGGGAAGTAGCCAAGGTGGTCACAGACTCGGTGATGGCTAACCTTGACAGCTTTAATGTTGGGAAGAGAAACACTTGGTTATCGTTCGAGAGGCTGGCGGAGGCCAAATGGGTGACAACATCCGAGGACTCCACCGCTGCTGCAGCTGCAAAGAAGAAGAAAAAGAGATTAAGGAAAAAAGGGGGTTCCCTTACCATTGAGGAGCCGTCCAAGCGGCCGCAGAAGAGTCAACGGACTGAGGCCTCGGAGGATCCAATGCCAATCGTTGAACAGTACTCATCTGGCGATGATGACGCCGTCATTACGCCTCTGGTCAGAAGGGCCATGGGTTTGGTTGTCGGACCTTCTGCGGAGCCTGAGGCTACGGGCCCTTCTTCTTCTGCAGCCGAGATCCAGGGTGAGGTCCCGAACTTTCCTGTGGGTCCATCCGAGGACCCTAACATTTTTGAGGCCGCGGAGGAGGCTAGAGTCAATCAGGGTGAGGAGGCGGCCATGACTGCGACCGCTCCCGTCCTAGAAGCTGTTGAGGCTGGGGGGCCTCATGGGGTAGAGCCAACCGTCATCGCCCCTGCCGAGGACACTGTCAAAATTCTTAGCGGCGATGAGGTTGAGGTGACAGTCTCAGAGCCCCCCTGAGGTTGCTGAGCTTTCAGAGTTTGTTGAGCCCTCAGAAGCCGTTGAACCCTTAGAAGTTCTGGAGCCCCCTGTTTTTGAAGGTCCCTCGTCCGAGGCTATTTTTGATGCTCCTGCGGCGCCTGTAGATGAGTCACTGGAGCCCGAGGTTGCAGGGGAGCGTGGCTAAAGTCATGACCCTCTGGTCTCTAAGGGACTTCACCGTTTTTCCATCTGCCTTGCTTCTTGTTGTCTGTGCCTTAATAACTCGTCTCTTTTTGCAGTTCCAGGATCTGGCCGGGAGCCTCAACCAGCTGATTGGCGAGGTTGCCCAATCTCGCTCGGAGATGGAGTCTTTAAGGGCTGCTCTAGAGGACAGCCAGCGATTGCAAGTGGAGCTTGCTGAGGCCACTGTGAAAAACGCCTCTTTTGAGGAAATCCTAAGTCTTCAGCAAATTCAGTATAGACTCTTTCGAGAAAGAAACCTCCAGCTAGAGGAGGCACTGAGGGCGTCGGTGAGAGCCGTAGATATAGCACCCCTGTTGGAGACCAAGTATTGGGACGACATTCATTTGTGCCGTCGACTAATGCGGCCGCTACATCTGCGGTTCCCCACTGCTGTGCTGGATCCTTGGAACGCGAGTGCCACATGCCCCGGGGACGTGTACGGTATTGCCGGGAGGCCATTTCTTGGGTCCCCACGTCCGAGTCCTTCAGGGGGTCCTCGTCCTTCAGATCAACCGGGGAGTTCAAGCCAGGCAGAGGCTTCCCCATCTCAAGAAGAAGGTTAACCCGGGACCACTCCTCCGCGGGGTCCCTCTGAAAGCTAGCTTCTTTCTTCTTTTTGTTGTTGTTGTTGTCGTACATTGTACATGAATAAAATGGACATTCAATTTCAGTTCGAGTGTTTAATTCCTTCTCCTTGATTTTTGGAGTGTTTTTTGTTATGGTGCTGAACAAGTTAGCCTTGCGCCCAACTAACGTCTGAGTTCTTTGTCATGCGACCTCTCAGGCCACTCGGACAAATATAAGTTTTGGATACGACCTCTTAGGCCGCTTGGACAAATCCGAGTTTTGGAATACGACCTCTTGGGCCGCTCGAACAAATCCGAGTTTTGAAATATGACCTCTTGGGCCGCTCTGATGAATCTGAGTTTTTGAAATACAACCTCTTGGGCCGCTCGGAGGAATCCGAGTTTTTGAAATACGACCTCTTGGGCCACTCGGATGAATCTGAGTTTTTAGAATACGACCTCTTGGACCGCTCGGACGGATCCGAGTTTTTGGAATACGGCCTCTTGGGCCGCCTGGACGAATCTGAGTTTTCTCTCCCCTTTTTATTTTGCTTGTTTTCTTATAAGGGGCGAAAGAGCCGTCTCACCTAAAGACAGCCTAGGTTTGGCGGGTTACCTGGATAGCAGGCGATCCGTCTATCACTGGAAATATCTTCTGAGGTGTATGGCGTTCCAAGTCTGGGGTACCAGCTTGCCCTCTTGGGTGCACAATTTGTAGGCCCCGCCCCGAAGGATGGCAGAGACCAAAAATGGTCCCTCCCAATTCAGGGAGAGTTTATTTCTACCGGCATTTTTTCCCATGGCCTCCATGCTTCTCAGCACCAGATCCCTAACCTCAAACTGCCACGCCTTTACCTTCTTATTGTAGTAGCGGGCAACTTGCTGCTGGTATGCCGCTACCCTTAGCCTGGCTTGGTTGCGGACCTGTTCGAGCATGTCGAGGTTTTCCTGGAGCCTCTGGCTGTTGGCGGTCGAGTTGAAGCATCCAACCCGCAGACTCGTGAGACCTGCTTCTATTGGGATGACAGCCTCAACTCCGTAGCAGAGGCTAAAGGGGGTCTCCCTCGTGGGTTCCTTGGTCGTTGTCTTGTATGACCAGAGGACGGATGGCAGCTCGTGTACCCACAAGCCCTCGGAATACTCTAGCTTGGTCTTGAGCCCGTGTTAGATCGTGCGGTTTGTGACCTCCACCTACCTGTTGGCTTGGGGGTACGCTACTGACGTGTGGTCCAAGTTGATCTTCAGGCTGGTGCAGTACTTAGTGAACCGTTTTTCGGTGAACTGCAGCCCATTGTCGGTCACGATGCACTCTGGGATCCCAAACCTGCACATGATGTTTTACCGAAGGAACTCAGTGGCATTTTGTTCCGTTATCCTTGCAAGTGGTACTGCCTCCACCCACTTGGTGAAGTAATCTATCCCTACGATTAGGAACTTCTTCTGTCCGGGCACGAGTGGGTGCGGTCCAAGGATGTCGAGCCCCCACTGTGCGAACAGCCACGGTGCTTGGAGTGCCTGGAGATCTGTGTGGGGATGATGACTCACGTTGCTATGGAGTTGGCAGTTCTCGCATTTGCGTACAAAGTCTATGGCGTCGTGCTTCATCGTTGGCCAGTAGCATCCCCACCTTATGAGCTTGAAGGCCAGATTCTTTCCTCTGATGTGGGGCCCGCATATCCCATGGTGCACCTCCTGGAGGGCGTACTCGGCCTCCTCAGGGGTGAGACACCTTAGGTAAGGGACTGAGAAATCCCGCCAGTACAATTGGCTATCTATGATTATGTACCACCCCACTGTCTTCTTTACCTTCTTGGCCTCATTTGGATCCTCAAGCAATGTGCCGTTGGATAGGTACCTTAGATAAGGAGTCATCCAGGTGTTGCCGTTAGACACTTGCATCACCTCTGGTTTGGGGTCTTTGATACTGGATCTGTTTAGGACTTCACGCATTCCTCGATCATACTATTTTGGATCTCCCAAAGCCGCTGCCCTTGCCAGCGTGTCGGCCTTGACGTTTTCTTCCCTCGAGATGTGGACAAACTCGGCTGGCTCGAAGTCTGATATCGTACTTCTAACTTTGGAGAGGTGCTTGGAGAGCTGTGGGCTGTTGACGTCGAAGTTTCTGCAGACCTGGTTGACGACCAACTCGGAGTCGCTGTAAACGACTAAGTTTTTGGCCAAGCATTCTCTGGCTAACCGAAGCATCACCAGTAAGGCCTCGTATTCCGCAACGTTATTGGTGGCCGAGAACCCCAGGGTTAGTGAATATTTTATCTCCAACACCTCGGGCGTGTGCAAAACAACACCAGCTCCGCAGCCATCCTTCATCGAGGAGCCGTCGACGTGCAGGGTCCATGTCAATGCCTTGCTGAACTCGTCTACACCAGATTGGGTTCCATCGCCGTTGGCCAGCGCTATTGTCTCAACGAGGAAGTCCGCGAGGACGTGTACCTTCAAAATTGGCCTCAGACGAAACTCAATATCGAATTCTCCCAACTCGATGGCCCACTTGATCAGTCATCCGGATATCTCGGGCTTTTGCAAGATGGCCCTTAGTGGCTAGTCAGTCAAAACCACTATCTTGTGCGCCTGGAAATACGGCCTAAGCTTCCGCACAGAGTAAACCAATGCTAAGGCAACCTTCTTCGTGAGTGGATATCTGGCCTCAGCGTCCACGAGAGTCTTGCTTACATAATACACGGGCTGCTGCCTCCTGTGTTGCTCCCGTATCAGAGCTGTGCTTAAGGTCGTATCGGACACAGACAGATACAGGTATAGCTCCTTGCTCAGTTGGGGAGAAGCTAAAAGAGGTGGGCTCGAGAGGTAGCTCTTGAGTCTTTGGAATGCGTTTTCACAGTCGTTGCTCCATCAAAAGTCTCAGGTTTTTGTTCCTCTCAGGGCTTTGAAGAACAAGAGGTGCTTTTTGGCCGATTTTTCTAGGAAACGGGAGTGGGCCGCCACCTGTCTGGTAAGCTTCTGGACCTCCCTCACTGTCTGCGGAGATCGCATGTCCAGGATTGCCTTTATCTTTTATGGGTTTGTCTTGATCCCCCGATACAATACGATATAACCCAAGAACTTCCCTGAGGCTATGCCGAATGTGCACTTACTCGAATTGAGCTTCATCCCGTGGGCCCTGAGCACGTAGAAGGTCTCGGCCAGATCCTTTATGTGATTGTCGCTCGCCCTGCTCTTATCAAGCATGTCGTCAATGTAGACTTCTATATTTCTGCCTATCTGGTCCTCGAACATTTTGTTCACGAGTTGCTGATAAGTTGTGCCCGCATTCTTGAGACCAAATGGCATCACTTTGTAACAGTACGTCTCTTGGTCTATCATGAACGACTTGTGTTCCTCGTCCTTGGGATTTATCTTGATTTGATTGTAGTCCGAGTACGCGTTCATGAAGCTTAAGGGCTCGTGGCCAGACGTCGAATCTACAAGTTGGTCAATCCTAGGCAGTGGGAAGCTGTCCTTGGGGCATGCTTTGTTGAGGTCGGTAAAATCTACGCACATCCTCCATTTCCTACTGTTCTTCTTTACCATGACCACATTGGTAAACCAGTTCGGGTATTGCACCTCTCGAACGAACCCTAGGTCTCAGAGTTCTTGACTTCCTTGAGTATGGCCACCAACTTATCGGTGGAGTAATTCCTGCGCTTTTGCCTGACGAGCTTATGACGAGGATCGATGCCTAGTTTGTGGACTATGACCTCGGAGGAGATTCCCGGCATGTCACCGGGTGACCAGGTGAACATGTCTGAGTTCTCTTGCAGGAAGTTAATGAGTTGACCGCGGATGGACTCTGGTAGCGAGCTTCCTATCTGAACAGACTTTTTTGGATTCTCGGGATCCAACGAGACTTGGACGGTTGGCTCATCTCTCAGGTTGAGGTCCTCTATTGGTTGTGGAAGGGTTACTTGTGTGGTCTGTACTAAGTAACACATCTGTCCCATGGATTGATCCCCGAGGACTTCCCTCACACCACACGGGGTTGGAAACTTCATTTTGAGGTGCGAGATGGAAGTCACCACATCGAACGCAGCCAAGCATGGGCGTCTGAGTATTACGTTATAGACCGAGGGCAGGTCCACGACCAGAAAGGTGAGGACTTTGGATGCTATCATCGGATAAGTCTCTAGGGTTACCTCTAACTGGATGATACTTTGATCAGGTATTGGCTCATTGTCCAGCCCATAGAGTGGCCCTTCTGGTGCTCTCATTTGACTCTTCTTAAGTCCTCATTTGAAATAGGTATCGAGGTAGAGCAAATTTCAGGAGCTTCCATTATCAACAAATACTCGTTTCATCCGATAGTCATTTGCTCCATCCGAAATGAGTGCCGTTATAACCAGAGGATCGGAGTGAGGAGAAGTTATATGATCCATGTCCCTATTGCTAAAGTAGATAACTTTATCTTCGCCTCCGAGTCTTGTCCTTGGTCTCTTCGCTGCTGTGAGCTCCTGCTCGTTCCTCCTGGCCGGCCGGCTTAATATCATGTTTACGACCCTTGCAGCCACTCTGTTCCTGGGGGGCTCAGCTTTGTCGTCACCCGCTGTTCCGGGAGCTTGTCCAGGTCTTTACAGGAAACGGTTGAGGTGTCCCATCCTAATCAGCTCCTCTATCTCCTTCTGTAGAGTCCTACAATCCTCCGTGTTGTGACCCCCAGAGCGGTGGTAGTCACAGTATTTCGTCTGGTCCCCACCCCCCGAGGTCTTCAACGACTTGGGTCACTTTAGAAACTTTTCCTCCTGAATCTGCATCAGGACATTGGTGCGGGTGTCATTTAGTGGCGTGAAGTGCATAGGTTTCGGCTCTCTCCGGGCGTTCTGTTAGGCCTTATGCTGCTTCTTCGCTGTCTGGGGACTTTGATAGTCCTCGGCCTTCCTCTTGCCTTCCACCGCCTTGGGATGGGGGTGCTCGTCCCTCTCTGGCTGCTTGGCGTCGTTGGCCTCTTCGACCGCGATGTATGCCCTGGCTACAGCCTCGACCTCTATAAAGGTCTGGGGACCCTTATGGATGAGGTGCTTGAAGAAGGCACCACTCTCCAGGGTCGAGAGGAAAGCGTTTAACTTTACCTCGTCGGTTAATTTTGGGATTTGCCTGGCCTCAACTACAAATCGGGCCAGGAATTCCCTCAGGCTCTCCCTAGCACCCTGCTTGATCCGAGTGAGGTGCTAGGGTTGCTTCTCCACCCTCCTGCTGGAGGCAAATTGAGAGAGGAAGGCTGTTGCCAAGTCGCTGAAGGTGCGGATGGAATCCACCGGCATCCCGTAGAACCACATTCTTGCATCTCCCCTTAAAGTCAAGGGGAAGCATTGGCACATGGTTGTCTCATCCAAACCCTGCAGGCTCAGATGCTCCCGAAAGTGGTTGAGGTGATCCATGGGGTCAGCGTTGCTGTCATAAACATCCAGGTTTGGCATTTTGAACTTTGGAGGGAGCGTCATTGTTCTGATTTCTGTTAAGAATGGGGATTGGAGCACATTAGCTCCTTGCCCGCTCCTTTCGCCGAGGATTCGGTTCCATCCTCTTCCTAACCTCTCCTCCACTCGAAGTGGGGCAGTTGCCTTCTTCCCATTGAGGTAATACCTAAACTCATAAGGCTCTCGATCCATACGGCGCTCCGGGCCGCCCTGGCTCCTTGGGGTGAGCATCCTGCGGGATTGCCTCTCGGTCGCTGTGCTCATGGCGACTCCGCTGGGTCCGAGAGTTGAGCCTCTCTGGGCTTTCTTCTCGGATCTGAGGACTCCGATGACCCTCTAGCCCACGCGAGGCCCTGCTGCTGGAGGCGACTTGGGTCCTCGGGTTTTCATGCCAGCTGGGTGGCTTCTCTCGGTGATCTCTCTCCCTACCCCACCTTGGGACGTCTCGGCCTGGGAGGCCCTGGAAGGGGCTCGTCTCACCCGCTCGTTGATATTAGAGCAGAGTGTTTCGAAGGCCTTGGACATGCCTTCCATTTTGGCCGCCAAGGCCCTGACCACTGGATCAGGGTAGTTTTCTATCCCAACGCAGGGGCCGGGGCCTTCGTTGTGTGAGGCTACCTCTCTTGCAGGTGCACTTGCTTGTACCCTTGTGTTCACCATTTTAGATCTTAGAGTTGGAGTCATTGCAGCGTTTCTGTACGTTTCGTGAAGATATAAAAAGTAGACTTTTAGTCGTTTCCTACAGATGGTGCCAATGCTGCATCCTCGTATTCCGACCACCGTACAATGAGAGTTTGAGTCCCCTCTTTGCGCTCTTGGACGGACGGAATAGTGCAACATAAAGGAAATTGATAAGTTTGACGAGAATAACGTTTCGGGAAATAAAATGGGATGAGGGCACAAGGTACGAGGACTTTACGTGGAAAAGCCCTTTTAGAATGAAAGGGAAAAAAACCACGGTGGTGGACGTTAGGTCCGAAAGATTCCACTATCGTGAGAATAGAGTACAACTCGTCATAGTGGCACTATTTGTTGCCACACAAAGTTACAAGGTGAGAGATCTTGTTCTCTCTCTTTTTTTCTTCCTTTATTTCACTTGGTCGTTGCTTACAATATATATGTAAATGTTAACTCTTGGAATCCTTTCTTTCGTTGCTTGAATGAAGTATTTATAGAGGGGGATTATACTGTTGGCATGGGGACACGCGGCGTTGGCGTTTGCTAGGACGCCTGCTACCAACTTTGCTAATACAGCGTGTCAGGGAGGCCTGCCACCAACTTTGCTGATTCGGCGTGTCAGGTGCCGTTAGACCCATAATAATGGTGCGTGCCCTGAGCATCGTGATTTCCTACGGGGGTGGCGTGTTGTAGAGAATGTGTACTCCTTGGTAGCAGTGAATCATCTGAGCTAGCATGCTCGGTCATCTTGGACCTTCTTTTCCATTGATTTGATGATTTAGAGATGAATAGATTGTCCTCGTACCTAGAAAGTCTTTTGGGTCTTTGCCGAATCATCGGGTTTATTGAGTCAGGTTCTCGGACGTTTTGCTTGCCAAAGGTCATTGGGACTTCAGCGTTGTATTCTTAGCTTTATGTCCTCAGGATTTCGTTGGTGACGCCAGCCCCATATAGCGTCCTCGGGCCTCTTAGATCAAATTGGTCTCTCGGACCATTGTCGCCATTTGGGGTTCTCGGGATGTTGACTCATGTCTCCGGGCTTCTAAGGCCAACTTAACTTTTTGAGCCAAGTCAGGCTCCTTAGGCCTTTCGGGATGCAAATAACTGTCTTTGGGCTAAATTATCCTCGTGAGTCTCGTGGTCAGTGGGCTTGACTCTTTGGGCCTCCCTTTCTGGGTCTTGGGTGTCGGGACCTATTGAACATCAATCTAATCAAGAATATAATCAAATTTATGAAATACAATAAGTGAATCAAATCGTTTATTTTTTTCTGTTTTAGAAAATTTGACATTTGTATGATTGTAAATTTTAATAATTTAATGTGGTTATGGCAAACGATAAAAGAGCGAAATAAAATTATTGACATAATTAATGATCCAAAAATTAAACAACAATATTTATTAAAATTTAAAATTTTGCTAACTCAAAAATAAATATTTAAAAATCTAGAAACTTTCAGCCTACCAAAAATATTTGAAAACTGTCTATGTCAATACTTATTCAAACAAGTAATAATTGGAGAATTTTAACAAGAAATTAAGCAACTAAAATTAGAAAATAAAAGAATCAAATTTAAGACTAAAAAATTGGAGAATTGTACGAAGCTCGAATAATCTCTATTTGATCGAATTAATTCTGCGGAAAGAATCTGAAACATCTTTTTGATACATATCACATTTTGGCTGAAACTTTATGATTAATTAATTCGATGAGTTACAAAATATTCAAATTCTTTTGCTAGGAGTGAATCAGACACATTTATTTACATGCTTCTTATTATGTGTAACGATTACCACTATGCATTTTGCTCTTAAAAGCATATCAATAGAGCTAAAAGTACAGTGATCCAAACACCACATTCTATCGTGATATCAAGCCTTCGAAATTGATAAAAATTAGGACTAAAATAAAAAATAAT
>JAODPA010029307.1:0-12557 GCA_025585075.1 Nepenthes mirabilis
CTATTACCATCTTTTTACTAATTTTTCAGATTAGTAGGTTTAGATGTATTTATAGATTTCATGCATCGGACATGCTTTATTGGAAGAAATAGTTATTAGAATGATTTTGTTGTATTTTGATTTTTCAATTAAGGGTTTATTAATTTGGTGTTTAGATTGTTTATATTATGCCCATAGGCCAAGAATTGTTATAATTTATTTGCAATATTAGATATTGATGGGTACGCCCATGGTGTGCTTGTCCAAGAAAGAGGAACGGCCCAAATTCGCAAATGCCCGTATGTATGCCTGGACGGTCATCGCGAGCTGTTGATCAGACGAAAGGGAAAAGAGACTGGCCAAGACTAACGTTAGGACGGGCAACTGGCTCCTAGAAATGGTCAACATTTTCGTTGACTGGAAACACCACAGAGGTCGACCCAAGTGCAAGCCTCACATGGGCCCAGCCCAGTTTGGCCCATACTTTCGTCCTCGACTAGTAACAGTCTTCTCCATTGATTTTGCGCTCTCCCATGAAGACAATTTTCACTGTAATGGTCACCAGCAGATCCAGCGTATATCCAACGAGGAAAGTGTCAGATTCTCTTCCCTATCTACTACAAACCCTAACAAATTACAAAATGCATAAGGAAGGCAATCCTTCAAGGAGCCGTTACCGCCATTGAAGCCCTACGCCAAGAAAAGAAACCAGCCCAGTAGGGCCAGGAATCAATCATTCCTACCTAAGGAAGGATGTTGAGCATCTTAGCTATAAAAGCTCAAGGAGTCCTCACTCCAGGGGACGCTCTTATTCTGGCATAAAAGTTCTCATAAGCTTACACAACACTTGTACAAACGTCCACACTTTCTTTCCTACGAAGAATCCCTTATAAGCTTAGACAGTATTCTCACAAGCTCCCACGCTTATAGAGCGCCGACTCTCTCTATCACTATGTTCCCCAAGAACACAGTGTCAGAAGCCAACGTTCCTCTCGAGCCACAGAAACCCTCTCACGGTAAGAGCCAACTCCGATCACAAACACTCTTTACACTTCTCACTAGTTATCATTTTAGCACTAACCTTTTTGATTCGAAAGCTGTTTACTGATTTGAGTATCGGAGTATTTTCGATGGGACAATATCCCGCCGACACCTGACCTCTTATTTGTTGTAGTGGTGTGTAGGATCCAGACTCAGTTAATGCAGCCGGATTCAACAACCGACTTGACCCGAACTTGTTCAAAGTTTGGTTCCAGGATGCATCATTGGCGCCATTTGTGGAAAACGCTTATAAAAAGCCAACCACTTTGCTCAGATATTTTCCTCAGCTTCACCTTCTAAACCCACATCATCAACTAAAATAGTGAACACGATGGCGCAAGCTAGCAATCCCGCTAGAGACGTGACCTCGTCCGACTAGGACCACACTGCTGGTGCCGTTGTTAATGGGATAGTCAATGGGGTGCCCACACCCTTCTTTTAAAATCTAGTGGAACATATGCAAAATATGAACAAGATACTCCAGATGCTCTGCTCCCGCCAGGAGCACGCACAGCAGGGGTCTCCTTCAGTAGCAGCCCCTACACCAACCTCTAGGAGAGGAGGTCAGAAGAAGAAGAGACCAAACAGGAAATCCATAAGGCTGGCCAATATTCAGACACCAGAGTCGTTACAAGCCCAAAGCCGACTAAGGCCTGAGGAACGTTTGGGCAGCATGACTCCGGATGAAAGTCTGGAACAAAGGAATCCCCAATATTCTCAAGCAGAATCTTAGCCTCGGGCTCAAGTGGGAGCCTCTCGGGCCATCAGATCCACTGATGGCAGTAGCCGGCCGGTTCTTGGCCATACCAGAGAAAGGACGGAGTTGAGAACATATCTAAACTCCAAAAGATTAGCCAACGCCACTCAAGCAGATTCAAGACTAAAGAAGATCGGGAACCGTGTCTTCAAAGACGATGAACACACAATAGATCTTGACAGATCTCCTTTCTCAGCGGAGATTTTAAACTGTCCAATGCCAACAAAATTCAAAATGCTAACCCTTGACTCATACGTTGGGAGCACTGATCCTATGGATCACCTCGATCATTTCCACACCCATCTGAGTCTGCAAGGGTTGAAGGATACAGTCATGTGCTGCTACTTCCTGCTTACTTTGAAGGGGGACGCTCGTATTTGGTTCCATCACCTCCCCTTAAATTCGTCCGAAGCTTCCATGAGCTGACTGATCTCTTCTTGGTGCAATACACCTCTAACTGCCGAGAAGAGAAGCAGCATTGGTATCTATCTCACATCAAGCAGAAACACAGAGAGAATTCGTGAAGATTTTTGGATCACTTCATGGCAGAAGTCAGGAGGATTCCCGTGCTAACGGAGGAGATGAAGCTTGGCAGTATCATCTCCGCACTAATGTACAGGGACTTCTTTAGGCACCTGGGGTATAAGAATCTGCAGACCTTTCTAGAAGCGAAGTCTATCACCAGGGTCTACGTAATGACAAAGGAGGCCAATGAGGCTAAGTATTCCGAGTGGACCGAACAGCCTCGCTTTTTCCCAACAGAAGAAAAGAGGAGGTACAATGGCAGCAACCACTCTCGCAAAAAGCACCATAGGACCGGACCGCTAGAGCATAAGGATTACGGGCCGATCAATCTTATACCCTTGATGACACGTGTTCGAACGTCCTCTTGTAGATCCATGGGGAAAAGTTCCTTAAGTGGCCGAAATCACTTTAGAAAGCGGAATAAGGGAATCCAGTCAAACACTGTGATTTTCATTGATCTTCCGGACACTCCACGGAAGATTGCAATACTCTCCAGCAATAAATAGAAGAGCTGATCCGCAGAGGTCATCTCATCAGGTTTGTCAAGAACCCTGGCCAGAGCTTCGGCACAGCAGGCGGTGAAGGATCAGAGCCTTCCCCTCCACGGAATCGAGTCACAGAAGGAGTAATCAACATGATCACGACTCAGCCAGCTAAGACATCGGCGGACCGCAAGGAACAGCAGGTTGGGAGGAAGAAGCAGTGCACTGAAGGCAATGTCATTAGCTTTAGTGACAATGACCTGGAGCATGTAATTTCTCCCCATGCAGATCCCCTTGTTGTATTTGTTCTCGTTACAGACGATAGCGTTGACTATCAACTGAAATGAGTATTTATTGATAATGGAAGTTCACATGATTTGTTTTACCTTGATTCGTTTTTTAAACTTGGTTTAAAAAAGAGTTAGTTAAAGCTTGTTGAAGGCCCGCTATATGGCCTTGATAACAAGACAGTGCCCGTCCAAGAGATGATCCAGTTAGAAGTCACTCTGGGTACATACCTAAGAGCGGCAAGTCGTACACTCACCTTCTTGGTAGTTGACCTAGTTGACCTATCCTTCGTCTACAACGCAATACTAGACCGCCCATGCCTAACTGCGTTCGGAGCCGTCACTTCAATATCACACCTCAAGATAAAATTCCTAATAGCATACGGTGTGGACAAAGTGTTAGGCGACCAAGTCACTAGGCGGACGTGTTATATATCCCAAATCGCCCCAAGTGGCAGTGCCAAGTCGGTAGGAGAACTCGACCATTGAGATAAAGCAACTCTACAGCAAGCCAGTCCGAAGAGGTAACCGATCTAATCCAACTAAACCCGAAAGATTCAAAAAAGTGCGTGCAAATTGGCAGCTCACTCGCCGGGACACTGCACAATTAGCTGATCATATTCTTGCAACAAAATGCCGGCATCTTTGCATGGACTCCCGTTGACATACCTGGGATTTCGGTCAGACTAATAGTTCACAAGTTGGGTTTCGGTCCTGACCGCAAGCCCATCAGGTTGAAGTGAAGAAATCACTCCATGGAGAAATTAATTGCCATCCGGAAAGAAGTAAAAAAACTACTAGACACCGACTTTATCAGGAAGGTCCAGTACCCGGATTGGCTTTTCAACGTCATCTTGGTAAAAAAAAAAGCAATTGGAAATGGTGAATATACGTCGATTTCACCAACGTTAACAAGGTCTGCCCAAAAGACAACTTTTCTTTACCCGAGATCGACCTGTTGGTGGATTCCATATTTGAACACGAGCTGTTGATCTTTATGGACGTATACTCGGGGTATAACCAGATCTAGATGAGCCCAGGGGATGAAGAGCAAACCTTGTTCATGACAGACTAGGGGACCTATTGTTATAAGGTCATATCTTTTGGTCTAAAGAACGTGGGTGCCGCTTACTAACGGCTCGTGAATAAGATGTTCAAAAAGCAGATCGGCTGTAATATGAAAGTGTACGTCGGCGACATGCTCGTCAAGAGCAAGACCACCAATGACCATATTCGCAATCTGGTTGAATCCTTTGAGGTGCTCCGCGCACATCAAATGAAATTGAATCCGACTAAGTGCATTTTCGGGATCTCCTCAGATAAGTTCTTGGGTTTCATTATCTCCCAACGAGGGATCAAGGCAAACCCAGAGACGATCAATGCTCTTGCGGACATGACTCTACCGCGGAGTGCCAAAGATATCCAGCGGCTAACCGGACAGTTGACAGCCTTGTCCCGTTTCTTAGTTAAGTTAGGGGATAAGTATTAGCCTTTCTTTAAGGCACTAAGAGGAACAAAAAGCAAATGGATTCTAGTGGATATCAGAATGCCAGACAGCTTTCGACGAATTGAAGTGATATTTGGCCAGCCCGCCGTTGCTAACACCACCCAAGGATGAAGATGAGCTATACCTCTACCTAGCAGTGTCAGAGGTGGCCATTAGTTTCGTCCTTGTATGCTAGGACCTCGACATTCAGCAGTCGGTCTACTACGTGAATAAAACGTTGACCGGCCCAGAGATGCACTACCCATGCGCAGAAAAGTTAGCCTTAGCACTTGTCTTCTCTGCCCAAAATTTGAAACCTTACTTCTAGGCTTATCGCGTGATTGTTCTCACTGACCAGCCTCTGAATAACATTCTCCAGAAGCTCGATATTTCTGGACGGCTGGTAAAGAGGCTATCGAATTGGGAGAGTTCAACATCAAATTTCGGTCCAAGCCTGCCATTGAAGGGTAGACTCTGGCTGACTTTATCATTGAAACCACGACACCAATTCTTGAGGAACAGCCCCCTAAGGACACAGAACAGCACGAGGAAGAGCCATAGTGGGTCCTCAACGTGGACGAATCGTCTACAAACTTAGGCAGTGGAACCGGAGTAGTCTTAAAAACCCTAGATGGATTTGAAGTGAAGTACTCGCTCAGACTTGACTTCTCGGCGACCAACAATGTTACCGAATATGAAGCCCTGTTGGCGGGTTAAGGCTAGCTAAAGAGTGCTCAGTTAAATGGTTGACCATCTACAGCGACTTTGAGCTGGTCATTAACTAGATTAACTGGGATTTTGAGGCATGCAACCCTCACCAAGGTAAATACTTGGCCAAGGTGAATGAGACTAGCCAGAGATTTGACAAGGTGACCATTGTTCATGTTCCCAAAACTAAGAATTGGAAGGCCGATCAACTAGCTAGGGTGGCGACGGCCGAAAACCTGGAGCAATACTCGAGGGACATACGGGAGCTTCTTAGCACTCCTAGCACAGAGGAACAGGAAGAGATGTAGATCTCTGGAGCAGAAAATTGGATGACACCATATCAAAGATACCTAACGGACGGAGCACTCCTAAAAGACGCAGACAAAGCCAAGCGGGTCAAGAAGACGGCTGGTCGATACACCATGGTCGATGGATAGCTATACGCGGGAATGAAGCATTCCTGCCTAAGGAAGAATGCCCAACATCTCAGTTATAAAAGCTTATGGAGTCCTCACTCTAGGGGACACTCTCATTCCCACATAAAAGTTCTCATAGGCTTACACAACACTCGTATAAGCCCCATGCTTTCTTTCTTGCGAAGAATCCCTCATAAGCTTAGACAGCATTCTCACAAGCTCCCACGCTTACAGAGCGCCGACTTTCTCTGTCACTACGTTCCCCAAGAACACAGTGTTAGAAGCCATCGCTCCTCTCGAGCCACAGAAACCCTCTCACGGTAAGAGCCAACCACCGTCACAAACACTCCTTACACTTCTCATTATTTATCATTTTAGCCCTAACCTTCTTGATTCAAAGGTTGTTTACTGATTTAAGTGTCGGAATATTTTCGGTGAGACAACATCCCACCGGTACCTGACCCCTTATTTGTTGTAGTCGTGTGCATGATCCAGACTCGACAAACGGAGCCGAATTCAACAACCGACTTGACCAGAACCTGTTCAAAGTTTGGTTCCATGACGCATCAGATATTATTTGTTACTCTGATTTCAAATTATGATGTTTTTCCTTACGATCTAAGTTGATAAGAATAGATGAGTTATTGGAGCCATATATTTGGATGTGATTTTGGAAACTTGTGCTTTGATAATTATCTATTATCATAGTAATTATTGCAGGATTGTGTCCCCACATTTAGATTATGTGTAAGTTAATAGTTAATTGTATATTTTTAGGTCTTAAATTAATGTCGTTAATTACAAGTCATGGGATGTGACACCACTAAGCTATTGCCACTGGGTTGAACGACGCCTAGTTCTTTGGCTTTGTGGTTGAATAAGCATGGCCTGCATTGGGTTGTGTTGTTGCTTACATGCTTCGTGCACTCTAGAAGTTTATTAGCTAGGTAGCTATTCTTAAATCTATTTAAGTCTAATGAATATACGCTTGCTAAATTTTTGGCTTCCCTTGTGAGTGTTGGAGTCCTTAGCATTGAGCCCTCAAGCTTTGAGTGTTTAGGTATGTCACCTACATCTTGAGCCCTCGGTGGTGATTTGTTAATTTTGGCTTCTTTTCGGTGGCCTTCCATGTTTTGGGGCTTAAATTATTCACTTTGACTGCTCATATTTTCACCATTTAGTTGTTATAGCATGTCATATTTAACTAGTAAGTTGCTACCTAAATGAGTGAAACCAGAAGGATTTACCAAGAAGCTGGCCCGGCTAGCTCCGCCATTAGTGTGTTGGTCCTCTTAACGACATCCTAGTTGATTTAATCAGCATCAAATTCTACCATAGCTATCCCCATGTCTTGGGTTGTGCTTGTATCTTAATATTAAACATCCCAACACTAAGTAGATTGTTTTATTGGTTAGCCGGTGAATTTGAATTTCTATAGGGTCTTTTGCAGTGATTGGCTGTTGAGTGTAGCCTCTTGTAAGTTTAAAAGTACAGCCAATAACTAGTTTATGGCCGCAGTGATTGGCTGATTTATGGGTCGCTGGTGAATTCAAATATCCAAATTTGAATACTTTAAACATTAGGATGACAAGTACACGATTTTTATAAACAAAAATATGCTGGACATGTCTTAATATATTATCATCAATTCTTTAAATTGATTTTTTTTAAAATCAAAGAAAAATGTTTACAAAATGACCTTTTTTTCAAAATTTATAAACAAATAAATTTCTTATAGACTTAGTTGTAAACATTTGTCAAAACTTTTGAGCAAACTTGAAATGCAAGGAAATTCCTTCTGTAATTTTAGAGTTTCAGGACCAATTTAGGAAACAAAGGTAAAAGTTATCGTAATCTTAGAAAAGGAGTACAATGTGGCCATACTTGTAAGTCAAATACAAAAGGAAACAATAATGAACACATTTATTAAACTTTCATATAATAATCTCAACATTTGACAAAGTATAAGTTCTAAAATTTAGTAGCTAAATTGCAGAGGCAAAGGCTTCAGGTGGACTTATCTTCACCAATTATAAAAAATCTCAACTATTTACATCAATTGCTTGCCTTCCTTTTATCCTCCTAATTCTCTCTCTTATTTCTTTCTCTTTTACTCTAAAATCCCATGAAAAATGTGTTGCAAGGAGATAAGGGTCCCTTTTATATATAAATTGGTAAATGTGTGCCTATCATGAAGCCATCATAAGGTTGGCACGTGTATATCTTTAGGTGCACATTATGCATGAAAACTTTTTCTAGCTGAACATGGATGCCTATTATGTCTACATCTGGCACCCCCAACTTTACCATATGTGCTATTCAATTGATGCTCATGACTATATCTAAGTATATGCAATAGCTCATGTATTCCTTATTTATCAGCCTCATGTTGAATAATACTTAGGGTCTTATTTAGGTTCATAATTTAATTTAATAACTAGACATATTTAACTTTAAATTAATTATTTTTACCTAAAATTACTACTCTATGTTATAGTGACTATCTTAGGAATATAATGTGTGACGACCCCAAAAATCCTAATCGAAAATTGATAAGGTCCTAATTGCAAAATGGCCATCAAACTAAATATAAACCGGTACAATATCCCTATATATATCCACAAAAAACAACATAGGATCCAAAAAATCACAAATTCATTCGTGACACCAACGTCATATCTCTGAATATAACGTCGGTTCATATAAAATGCTACTAGGTACCTAAATATCAAACCATAATAACCTACGGAAGCATATACATCTATCAATATACAGCAGAAACTACACAATCTATACATCATCAATATAAAAATACATCAAAATATATTTATCTCAAAATATACAAAAGTACTCCACACAGGGGCACAAAATCACAAAATCTTAGTTTACAAAGTCATCCCCCAAATTTTTTGCATAGCCAACTTCTAAACTCTACTCCGCACAATCAAGTATAAGCTCGTACTCATCTGAAGGTAGAAAAATAGTAAAGAGTGAGACAAATACTCAATAAGGTATAATATAATCAAAGACGATAAGTAATATACTCAAAATAAAGTAAAGGAACGGAATAAGAATATGATTCCAGCAAGTTATTTGGAGATGCTAGATCAGGACTAGAAGATGATTCCAGCAACTCTAGATAAAACTGATGGTTTGAGGTCAGGTGCCGATATAGGCCATAGTTCCACACGTCAGTGCTTGCTCCCCCCTAGTTCAACTTATTCATGTTCCAACATCAATAAGCTGCTTAAAGGATGAGGTTCGGGAAGGCTGGGATCAGCTCCAAATGTAGTTGAGTCCGAGAGACCTTAGGCCAAGGATCTATCATCCGTAGTGACTAGGACACCTATTATAAGTAATCTACCTAGTACTGACGTACGTGATGGGCCTCCTCAAAAGAATCCACAATCGAAATCTGCCCATAAAAAAACATAAAGGGGCGAAAAGAAAACGCCCCACACACTATCCTCATGCTTAGCATTGCTTCGTGGAATGTGCGGGGCTTGAATGGTAAAATAATGAGACATGAGACTCGTCACTTTATCATATCTTCTAGATGTGATATTGTTGGATTGGTCGAAATAAAAGTAAGAGAAAAGAATACTGCATTAATTGCCTATACCCTTATGCCTTTATGGAAATGGGATATGAATTATTCCAATACCTCAAATAGGCGTATTTGGATTGGGTGGAATCCGGATCTAGTCGAGGTAGATATTATATCCAAGGAGAATCAAGCGATCCATTATAAAACTACTTACAGGCCGGATGGGAAGGCCCTGCTCTTGTCTATTATATACAGTGCTAATTTGAAAATCCAAAGGCGTGAGCTTTGGGATAGTATTAGGAGGATGAGAAATTTTGCCGAGGAATTGCCATGGGCCGTTATAGGGGACTTCAACTCTATTCGAACGCATTCAGAAGGATTGGGAGGTAATTGGCATGCACGAAGTAGCATGGACCTTAACTCCTGCCTTAATGAGTGTGATCTTGCGGATGTCTGCCATGAAGGTCTAAACTACACATGGCATGATGGTAGGGATGCTTCTGTCCGAATATACAGGAAGCTCGACCAGGTTTTAGTGAATGGCAATTGACTTATCAGTCACACTCAGTATAAATCCCTCTTCCTTCCTGGTAGATTGTCCGACCATACTCCCTATATCCTAAAACCGACAGACACACATCCATGGCGGAAAGGCATGTTCTGATTCAACAACTTTCTCACTTTTCACCCTAGATTTTACCTAATGGTCGGTGAATCCTGACATATGAACTGCACTGGATATCCCATGTTCAGACTCATGTATAAGCTCAAATGTACAAAACGGATCCTCAAAGACCTCAATGCAGCAGAAGGGAGTGTTTTTGAGGGAGTGGTCAGGGCGCGTCAAGATTTGGAGGAATTTCAAAAGATTCACCCCAACCAATCAAGTAGTGAGTCCTCAAGTGATGTTGAATGATCTTACAAGACCAATTACCTCAGAGCTTTGGTGAAAGAAATAGAGCTCTTACACCAAAAGGCTAAGTTTCACTGGCTCAAGGATGGGGATCAATGCACAAATTATTTCTTCCACTCAATTACTCAAAAATCTAACCGGAATAAAATCCTTTCCCTTACAAGAAATGACAGTGATAGCACCAAAGCATGGAAAAGGTTAAGCAGCTGATTGTGGACCATATCCAGAGCATTGTAGGGACTGGCAGAGACACTTCAATGGTGGTATTGGAGCGGGCCTGTCCATATATCCTTAATACTTTTCCGATGTCGGTTCAAGAGGATCTGTGTCCTCCGGCGAATGCGGAAGAGATTCATAAGGCCCTAATGTCCATTGGGGATTCTAAAGCTCCTAGGCCCGATGGACTCTCCTCAAAATTTTATAAGAAATCCTAGTCCATTATAGGTCCGTTGGTGGTTGAGGCGGTTCAAGATTTCTTCACAAGCGGGAAGATCTTAAAGCAGGTGAACACAACTCTTATTAGCCTTATCCCAAAGGTCAAGTCACCTGCCAAGGTGACCGACTACAGGCCTATCTCTTACTGTAATGTGATATATAACATCATCTCAAAGATTCTTGCCAATAGAGTTCGAGGTACGCTGCCTCATTTGGTTGACAAAAGCCAAACGACATTTGTGGCTAATCGACACATTAGTGACAACATCCTACTTGCTCAAGAGCTTCTTTACCGATATTATTTGGGTAAGGGTGATAGGAGACTTCTTTGGTTTAATGGGCCGGGTTCTTCGGAGACTTCTCAACAATAACGACGACTCCATATGGGCGAACTAGGTTCGGAACTACAGACTAAAGAATTGTTGTATTTCGACTATAAAAATACCGAGCTCTGCACCTTGGGCCTGGAAGAAGATAATGAAGCTGCGTTCTGATATGCACCCCCACGTTAGATACATTATTGGAAATGGCTCTCAGACACGAATCTGGCTAAATAATTGGCATCCTCTGGGACCTCTGTGTGATCAATTTGGGAATAGGGTGCGCACGGTCATGGGTATTCCCATTGATGCGAAGGTGTATGAAATTATTAGAAATGGGGCATGGAGATGGTCGAATGAAAAAGATGAGGAAGTGAGCCGCATTATCGAAAATATGCTTAATTACAAGCCACAACAGGATGAACAAGATTCGATTAGCTGGAGTTTATCTACGGATAGACATTTCTCGATCCGCTCTGTGTATGACCTTCTTCGAGCACCTAAAGAAAAGATGGCGTGGGCCTCGCTGATCTAGGGTCCTTACCACATACCTGTCTGTACTTTCATTCTCTTGCTTTGCATTCGTCGTCATCTAAGTATGCTGGATAGAATTAGTAGATTTTCTACTACATCGGATAAATGTCCTTATTGTCAAGTCGAGGTGGAAACTCCAGATCACCTCTTCTTCAATTGTGAGTTCAATGGTGCTGTATGGAAAAAGATGTGCCATAACGCGGGGATGCAATAGCCATATAATGAATTGTCTTCAAATATTTAGTAGGCAGCCAATAGATGGAAAGGCTCTAACCCCAAAGGACTATTCCTCCATCTTACACTGGCTGCGTCGATTTACTATCTCTGGAAAGAATATAATCATCGGCTTTTCAACGACTCTAGTTGGGTTAATGAGCACCAACTGGTTACTCAGATTACAGATATGGTGTGTCATAAATTAGATATTTCGATCCCTAGGCGAAATCATGACTTCAAATACATTAGGGACTGATAGAACCTAACCCTTTAGGCCTCACTTGACGGAAGATCAGGGATGACTTGGTGCTTAATAGAAAGGATTATTCTGGCTGGCGACAGATCTTAGTAGAAAATGGAGCGCTTTGCCCATCAAGTGCCTTCTGCTCGCATTGCTCTCAGGTCGAATTGAGGCTCTTCGCAAAAAAAAAAAAAATCGAGTGGAGTGTGAGAGTTGGTCTTGCTCCTAACAAGTCAGTTTTCTTCTCTGGTTTTTGGTTTCTACAAAAAAAAAAAAAAAAAAAAGAGGAGGTTAGCGTAGGTTGGTTCTGTTTTTGACCGATTGGTGTGATTCTCTGGTATTTTTGGGTCTACTCTCTTTCCAAAAAAGGGGTGGTGCGGGTTGGTTCTGTTCTTGACCGAGTGGTGTGCTTCCCCTGTATTTTGGGGTCTTCTCATAAAAAAAAAAGGAGGATAGCTTGGTGACTAGCTTGCTTCTCCGATTCTTCTTTCTTTTAAAAAAAAATGTCTTTTTTCTATTACCTTGTTTATCGACGGTTATATTGTTGCTGGGAATAGCCTCTTCCCTACCTCTGAGATTGATGTTGAGAACTCAATTGTTTTGGCTTGCCTGAAAGGCGTCCTTTCGGCTTGGGTGACTACGGCGTGAGAGTGAGAGAGAATGAAATATA
>JAODPA010029318.1:0-12556 GCA_025585075.1 Nepenthes mirabilis
ATAATTTAAATGTACAAATTTATCTAAAATTTGATACCATAAATTCAAAGGTTCAAAATGCAAAGTTGAATCCAAATCCAAATGAATCTGAATAATGATCAAAGCCTATTATTCTTAAATGTCAAATATCTTAGGTATCAAATTAAATGCAAGTATAAATCTCAAAATTTTAAAATATACTAAAATCTAATAATTAATGACCAAAAAGTTGACTTTGACGATGGGTTATAAATATTTTCAATAACCTTAGCCAAAATCACTATTATTTAAACTCATAAGCAGGACATTTGAATATTACTCTCAACAGATAAGATAAAATACGACTTTCTTATACCACCCATGGATGAGAGGTGTGATCCTCAAATATATCTGAATATAGTAGGACGTCCGAATATATTATTCCGCTCAATTTATTAATATAATTCTCAATAAAAAGTCAAATCAGAGGACTTTATAACAAATACCTAAATGTTTTTCTCTCTATAAAAAAAGTATAAAACTTCAATCTGAAAAAAAGTTAATACAAAACTTTTCACCCTATAAAAAGTATATGTATTGAAGTAAATAATAAAATAGAGTTCGAACCAAAGTACATGAATAGACTACTATATGTAAGGCTAAAATGCACATTTTCATGACTTTTAATTTGTAAATACTTATATATATAAATATAACATTTTAAATATTTACTTGTCTTGTATAAATTGAACAAAAACCTCAAATGTTCGGTAAAATTAAAGCAAAACTTTAAAACTTTCGATAAAGTCATATTGATCTGTACCTAGATCCGACTTCGAACATATTCGAATTCGCTTGATCGTTTGTGATGCGTACTTGGATCCGACTTCAAATAGATTCAGATTCAATTGGATAGCTTGACCCGGCTCCGTTCACTGAGTCTGAATCCTACACACCACTAAAGAGAACGAGAGGCCAGTGTGTCGGTGGAATGTTGTCCCATCGAAAATACTCCAACGCTCAAGTCAGTAAAAGCCTTCTAAGCAAGGAAGGTAAATTGGAAAGAAAAGGAGAGAAAGAGGATGGGAGTGTTGGTTTCTTGAGAATGTGAGCTCCCACTTCCTGCTCGCAGAGAACGTAAGGAAGTGATGTCTCGAAAGCGTAGAAGCTTTAAGGATTGATTCTCAGAAAGTGGATGAGGTCTCCAGGAATCTGGAGGCCTCTGGTGGGATTTAAGGACGGACGTTTGTGTAGAGAGAAAGAGAAGATGAGCCTCTGTAAACGTTTGCGTGGGAGACTGCAGGAAGTCTCTCAAGAAGCTAGTTTTCAGTGTTCTCAGGAAGACAAATTATAGAGTAAGCAAGAGAACCCCTGCTTCTGAGTAAGCTCTCGTTGTTTGTTCGTGAGCTTGTGTAAAAGTGTGTGTAAGAGTTTGTAAGAGCATGTAAGAGCATGTGAAAGCTTGTGAAAGCATGTAGGACGAAGACCTTAAACTTTTATGGGCAGCAGGAGAGCCTCCTTCTCTGGGCAAGGTGGCGTGCTCCTTTTGGACTGACAATGGAAGCCTTCTCAAAGTTGGTGTGCTCGACAGTCGTGATTTGACGGATCTTCTTTCTGCTGTACAGTGCAACAGATCTTCAGATTGTCTCACGCCTGTGTGACCGTTTTGTTGGCGCTGAGATCATTGCCGCCTTTTTTGGAGAAGATCACCTTTTAGGAGGACACGTGGCTATGAGAGGACCGTTGCTTTTCGTGCACTGTTCGCTTGCCAGTTTGGGCCTGGACCATAGCAGGTTCGAAGCCTTTTTGGGTCTGCTGTTACGGTGCATCCGGTCAACGCTAGAGTTGACCGTCTGTATGCGAGTTAGCCGCCTACTGAAGTTTGGACGGTCAATGCTGGCGTTGACTATTTTGGGTCTTTCAAGATTTGGGCCTGCGCCTCCTATTGGGCCACTTTTGAGTTGACCGTCCAGTAGGCTATTTTGGGCCTCTGTTGACCTTGGGCCAGCCCATATTCCGGCATACCCATCACTAGCCTCCCATACCGGTGGCCAGAATTCTGGCCTCCAGTATGTTCATGATGGGATGCTCCTCACTGCCCTTCGTCGTTTGAGGATCCCGGAGGATTCTATGCATGGCGGAGAGGGGAGCTGACCGAAGCTGCTGACCGTCTTTGGTCAGTTCCAGAGAAGAATATTGACCAGATCTGTTGACCGCCTTTGGTCAGTTTCGGGAAAGAATATTGACCAAAACTGTTGAACATCTTTGGCTAGAATCCGGTAGGCTTTCTGTGAGCCCTGATTGACACGTGGCCATCAGCCGGCTTGCAGGCCAAAAGTAGACATGCATCTTCTTTTGGTTGGTCGGATATCCGGGCAATTAATGAGTTGGAGATTTTCCTTTCGAAGGGCCAACAGGGAGGCGACGCAAGGTAGGACTGACGGCGTCCTTTTAGAGGGGTTTTAAGGCGTTTCGCCGTTCAAGTTTCCCTCCACGCTTTGAAATTCTTCTTTGCCTCCTTGCTTCGTCTTCCTCATCTTCGACTTAGCTTTTCCGAGAAACCCTAGCCCTTCCTGCAAGCCATGGCCTCTCTCACCGACATCGCTTCCGTCCTTAGAGAGGGTGACGTGAAAGCACTTTGCGTTGAGTTCAATATCCAGAAGGATATTGCATGGAGGGCCCCCGGGAAGGACGATAGAGCTTTTTCTCCCCCGGCAGGGCACATCACGATATATGAGGCCCACCCGAGGAGCGGCCTCCGTCTTCCTTTGCCAGACGACTTGCTATCCGTCCTGCAAGCCCTACGAGTCCCGATTGCCCAACTTCACGCCAACGCCGTGCGGTATATCTGTACCCTCTGCATCTTCCTTCGTAAACATTCTAAGAGGTTGAGGATGCCGATGGCGAAGGGTCTCTTTAAAATAAACCAGGGGGCGAATGGATATCACTTGTCCCCCGTTCTGGCCTGAAAATAAACACGGCCATCTACGACGCGCTCAAGAATGGGAAGAACTGGTTCTTTTTCATGAGCATGGGGGTGACGTGGTCCCTCGCGAAGGATTGGGGCCAGGTGCCGGAGGGTATACAGGGACGCCGTCTGTGGCGGAGATGGCGTCCTTAGAGTGGTTAACCAAGTTGATAAAAGCCCACCCTACTGATTTTAAGAGGGACTTCTTGGTCTCTAGGGTAGAGACCAAGAAGGTGAACTGGACACCGCCTTCCCTGGTTCAAAAGCCCATGCCGCCAGTGAGGATCATGCAGCCGGAGGACTCCAAGGGCCTGATCATCCGCATGTGCCACACAGATGAGGGTTTCATTGGCCCGATGCCTAAGAAGGTGTTGGAGACGCCTTCCTCCTCGTCGTCGTGCCCTGACTACATTGCCGCTGGGATCTGCAGTGGCCCCAGCAGCACTACGGGCCTAGAAAGAACTTTTGAAGACCTGCCGGTGGCCACGGGAGGAAACATCATTTTGGCGCAGCCCGCGCCGCAGGCAGCTCCTCGAGTGGTGCAGACAGAGTCTTTTACAGAGCCCGCCTATGAGCAAGTGGTGGAGGCACAGGAGCCATCTGTTGGCTCTTCAGTCATGCAGGCTCCTGCTGTGGAGCCAATGGCGGAGTTTGATCCTCCGGCGGCTGGCTCGGAGGCTGTAGTTGGAGAGCCTGCGAGTGCTATGGATGACGATGATGAGAGGCTGCTGGACGAGATCCTGGAGTAGGCTGCCACCAGCTCGGCTCGAGAGGATGTCGCTCCTGGTCCCCCGCCGCCTGGGCCAGGTCTGGAGGCTAGGCCTGAGAGGCCTGTGAGGAGAATATGGGAGGTATGATTCTTGGTGGTGGCTTCTGCGTACTTACTCCTTTCTTGGATTTCTAACTTGTTCTTTGTTTGTCTCTTGTGCAGTCGAGGAAGCTGGCTTCTGCCGTCATCAAGGTGGAGGAGCAGCGTAATCGGGTGATTGCCGATAGGGAGGCGGAGACCGCCTTGCTGATGCTAGGCTGGCTGCTTCGGGAGGAGAGCACCGCGAAGAGACTGCTGCTCTCGAGACTGTCTTGGCGGAGTGGAGATGGAGAACGCCAACTTGAAGGCCAAGGTTGCCTGTCTGAAGGAAGAGATCGAACAGGCCAAAGCGCGCACCAATCGACTTGCCGGGCGAGTAGCAACCTTGGAGAATGACCTGAGTCTCCGTATCCGCCCCCACGAGGTTGAGGGCATGATGTACACGCGACTGTTGGAGGGGATCAACGTCAGTCGGCACATTACGCGGTTGGTCAATCTCGGCTTCCCCGTCGAACTCATCAATCTGGCCAACAGAGCGGCGTAACACAGAGACGACCTCGTGGGGGAGCCTCGTGACATTCAAGGGCCTCTGCAGCCCCTGTAGCCCCTATGTTGTATATTTTTCGGACCTCCCTTGTATATATGATGTAACTTATAACACATTTGGAAGCAATAAAATGTAAGTTTTTTCAACGTTGTGTCCATTTGCCTTTACTGCTCTTGTGTTTGTGTTCCCATTATACTGGATGGCCAACTTGGTGGGCTGGTTGCCTTTGTTGCGCTGCCTATGGAGTGAGGTCCTTAGGCTTTGCAGGCGGTTGCGTTAACCAGCCTGGTGGCGCTGCCCAAGGGCTGACTTGGTCGGCCAACGTGGAGAATGACGCTTCTCCCTCCGACCGTCGCTGACTGATCACGCTATCTCCTCGTAGAGGAGGTCATCGCATGTGTTGCGTGAGCCCCCTAAGATTTTGACCATTATCGGGTCACTTGGATGACCAAGGTTTCGATTCGACCGCTAATGGGTTGCCTGGATGACCAAGGTTTATTAGGACCATTTTCGGGCTGCTCGGATAACCGAGGTTCATATTAAACCGCTTTTAGGCCACCTAGATGACCAGGGTTTAAATACGACCGCTAATGGGTAACTCGAATAACTGAGGTTCAAGTTCGACCACTTGTAGGCCGACTGGATGACCAGGGTTTATTCACGAGAGGGTGAGGACCCTCCTGACTTAGGGGCAGCCTAGGTCGGGTAACCTGCAAAACAAACACATATATATGCACATAGGAAGGGTAGGCAATATGCTAAGTAAACACTTGTTTTTGCAAATTTAGAACAAGCAGGTGAATGCACATGCACACAATAATGCAAATGCGTACCTGCGCCTCCTACTGGAAGTAGCGTCTGAGGTGGATTGCGTTCCACGTTCGCGGAACCAGCTTCCCGTCCTGGCTCAGAAGCTTGTAGGCTCCGTTTCGCAGGACGGCGGAGACGAGGAAAAGCCCTTCCCAATTAGGGGAAAGCTTATTGCGGCCGGCCAGCTTGCTTGTGGCTTGGACGCCTCATAGAACCAGGTCTCCAACATCAAACCGTCGTGCCTTAACCTTTTTGTTGTAATATCGGGCAATCTGATATTGGTAAGCCGCTGTCCGTACTTTGACAGTGTCACGGGCTTTCTCTAACAAGTCTAGGTGCTTCCTGATTTTTTAGAAGTTAGTCAGTGGGTCAAAGGACTCCACCCTAAGAGTTGGAAGCTCGATTTTGATCGGGATTACCGCCTCAATCCCGTAACAGAGGCTGAAGAGCGTCTCGCGCGTTGGTTCCTTTGGGGTTGTTTGATAAGACCAGAGAACGGAAGGGAGCTCGTCCGCCCAAGAGCCCCCTGCGTTCTCCAGCTTAGTTTTTAACCCGTGGAGCAGCGTACGGTTAGTGACTTCCACCGGTCCATTCGCTTGGGGGTATGCCACCGAAATATGGACCAACTTGATGCCAAGGCTAGCGTAATACTTGGTGAAGCGTTTCCCCGAGAACTGGATCCTGTTGTCGGTCACAACGACCTCGGGGATGCCGAATCTACAGACGATGCTCTGGTGAAGGAATTACATGGCGTTATGCTCTGTGATCTTTTCCAGTGGGACGGCCTCGACCCAGTTGGTGAAGTAGTCGATGCCCACGATGATGAATTTTCTTTGCCCCGTGGCAATGGGAAATAGGCCAAGAAGATCGAGCCCCCATTACGTGAAGGGCCAAGGGGCCTGAAGGGTCTTTAGATCTGTGGATGGCTAGCAAGGAAGGTTGCTGTGAAGCTAGCAAATTTCACATCTCTTCACAAACTCAAGCGCGTCCGTTTTCATCGAAGGCCAGTAGTAGCCTTGGCGCATGACTTTGAAGGCTAAGTTTTTTCCGCCAATGTGCGATCCGCAGATCCCGAGGTAGACTTCGTCTAAAGCGTAGTCCGCCTCTTCGGCAGTTAGGCACCGAAGGTATGGGGTTGAGTAACCACGGCGATATAGCCGTCTGTCAACCACAGTATACCAGCCGGCTATCTTGCTGATTCGTTTGGCCTTCTCCACGTCCTCTGGCAATGATCCGTCTTCCAGATAACTAAGGTAAGGCGTCATCTAGTTTTCCGCTTTGAAAATCTACATTGCCTCTTGTTTCTCAATGCTGGGAGAGTTTAGGATCTCCCGCATGTCCCTCCAGTACTGTTCTGGATTTTCGGATGTAGTGGCTCTGGCCAACTGGTCCGTCTTCCAATTTTCAGTTCGGGGAACATGAACTAGGATCAGCTTGTCGAAACCCTGGGCGGCTTCCCTTGCCTTTGCCAAGTACCTGGCCAGGTGAAGGTTATTCGCCTCAAAGCCCCCGTTAACCTGGTTAACAATTAGTTCAGAATCGCTGTAAACTGCCAATCTCTTGGCAGAGCATTCCTTAGCTAATCACAATCCGGCCAATAGGGCCTCGTACTCTGCAACGTTGTTAGTTGCTGGGAAATTGAGCCTGAGGGAGTATTTCTCCTCAAACTCATCGGGGGTGGTAAGGACCACTTCGGCACCACTGCTCGTGTCTGTAGATGATCCGTCCACATGGAGTATCCATTCCGGGACTCCGTCAAGCGGTTCTGTGCTTTCTTCGGGCTGTTTCTCAAGAATTGGGGTTGTAGTTTTAACAATAAAATCAGCCAGCACCTGCGCCTTTACAACAAGCCTGGGCTGAAATTCAATGTCGAACTCGTCCAACTCAATAGCCCATTTTACCAACCGCCCAAAAACGTCGGGTTTTTGGAGTATGTTTTTCAGAGGCTGGTCTGTGAGAACCACATCTGGTGGGCCTGAAAATAGGGCCTTAGCTTTCGTGCGGAGAAGATAAGTGCCAAGGCCAATTTTTTTGCACGCGAGTAGCGCGTCTCTAGACCGGTCAATGTTTTACTTACATAGTAAACCGGCCGTTGAGTGTCAGAGTCCTGGCGCACGAGGACAAAATTGAGGGACGCTGCCAACACTGCCAGGTAAAGGTATAGTTTCCTTCGCCCTTGGGTAACACTAATAACGGCGGGCTGGCCAGATACTGCTTCAGTTCATCGAAAGTTGACTGGCAGTCTGCCGTCTATTGAAACCCATTGGATTTTGTCCCTCTAAGGGCCTTGAAGAAGGGCTGGTACTTGTTGCCAGACTTCGCGAGGAAGCGAGACAGTGCTGCCAACCGTCCAGTCAACCGCTGGACATCCTTTACACTCCGTGGTGGAGCCATGTTGGCGAGAGCTTTGATCTTCTCTGGGTTTGTCTCAATCCCTCATTGGGAGACAATGAAACCTAGGAATTTACCGAAGGCTACTCCGAAGACACACTTAATTGGGTTCAGCTTCTTGTGATGCTTATGGAGCACCTCGAATGATTCTGCCAGGTCGCGGATGTGGTTGCAGGTGACCTTACTCTTAATGAACATGTCATCGACGTAGACCTCCATATTGCGACCAATCTGTTTTTTGAACATTTTGTTGACTAGCTGTTGGTAGGTCGCTCCAGCGCTTTTCAATCCGAAAGGCATCACTTTGTAGCAATAGGTACCGTGATGAGTCATTAATGAGGTGTACTCCTCGCCCTCCGGACTCATCCGGATCTGGTTGTAACCCGAATAGGCGTCCATGAAGCTTAGCAGCTCATGTCCAGCTGTTGAGTCAACCAGCAGGTCGATCCTGGGCAAGGGAAAGCTGTCCTTCGGGTAGGACTTGTTGATATCAGTAAAATCGACGCACATCCACCATTTTTCGTTACTTTTCTTCACAAGGACGACATTAGAGAGTCAGTCCGGGTAGTGGACTTCTCTAATGAAGCCTGCGTCCAGTAATTTTTTCACATTCTCTCGGATGGCGATTAACTTTTCAATGAAGTGATTTCTCCGCTTCTGCCTGATAGGTTTTCGGCCAGGGTCAAGCCCCAACTTGTGGACCATCACCTCGCTGGAATCCCAGGCATGTCGGCTGGAGTCCAAGCGAAAAGGTCAGCATTCCGTTGCAGGTTTTAGGAGATCATTGACAGGTTTTGTTAGCGCTGAGATCATTGCCGCCTTTTTTGGAGAAGATCAGATTTTAGGACACGTGGCTATGAGAGGACCGTTACTTTTTGTGCACGTGTTCGCCTGCCAGTTTGGGCCTAGGCTATAGCAGGTTCTAAGCCTTTTTGGGCCTGCCGCTACAGTGCATCCGGTCAAACTTGAACTCTTGAGCCTTTTTGGGCCTGGTCTAACTTCTCGCCATGAGCCTAGAGTCGGAATGATACCAATTACTTACAAATCAAATATTAAAGTCCTCAACTGCTATCATGTTTCAACAGATATTTCAAATTCTTCAACCCTTCCTGAGCATTGCCTTAGGAGGGAAAACCTTGAACTCTTCATCCATCGATTCTTCGGCGATGAAAGATTTACGAGATGACTATCCACCCGATCAAAGTGACGAGTGAAATGAACAACCCTTGAGTTTTTCTCTCACTCCAACCGAAGTTTTAAACCTCTACACGATCAGCATCTTCGCTACCAACAAAATCAGACTTCACTTTATTGTCCTATCATCTGGTAGAGGTTGTCCACGAATACTCTACAACTTCTCATACAAAGATAAATGAGTTGACTTAACTTGAGTTTCTTCATCTTTATATGCGACTTATAATATTGAAGAATCTTTATTTCTTCATTGGGATGCAACGATCACTTCTCACTTTGCACGTGCCCTATCCTTGCACAGAGCCATACTAATCTTCTCCGTATCGTTCCAATTTATCAGATGTCGCTAAAGAGACATTCCAAGAGGTCTCCTCATTCTTCTGTACAAAGATTAAGCACTGAAAGTCCTACTATCGGTTCGCCTGCATCTAATTGGCTCGCCTGCATCTACTCGGCCAAAACCTCAATTTACTCTACGAGATTTCAGACCGGCATCATCCAAGGTCGCTACTTCTCTTCTAAAATCACAAGACCCAACAAAAACTTCCACATATCCACAAAAACCAAACAAAATCCTCCTTTTATCGCTATATCAATCCACTATTATGTCGCTCGTGGAACGCATCATGATTAGATGATCATCCTTTCAATCTAAATCCAAACCTCTACGACTCGACCTTCGAATTCAAACCCAAGCCTCCACAATTCAAAATTTCTTTGCTATCAAAGACAGTAGTTATCAAGCCCAAATGTTCAGTCCATTATTTATCCAAAATGATCCAAAGTATCTCTCATAATGACTTTTCTCTAATACTACTTCTGTCATGAAGTCGAACCAAGCAGGTCAATTAAATAATTAATTATAATTTTAAAAATTTAAAATTTTAAAGAAATTCAATCAATTATAGTAAGTTTTAAAAATTCAAGTGTGACAAACTAAACACACAAGATCTAACAAATTAAAAATCCATATAAGATCTTATCGGATAACAGTTCAGACAAAAATGATCATAACCTGCTCTAAAAGTATCGTAAGGGAGGTAACAGATTGTCCAAAAATCATAACACGATGTCTAAATTATTCCTGAAATACAACTATAGGCCTATACCTCCAATCCCATAATCCAATTATATTAAATATCAAATTTAAATCATAACAAACTAAAATTCATCAAATCAGATGAATAGATGAAGGTCACGTCCTAATTCCTGCAATGCATTCGATCCTTCTACTCCGAAGGGACAAAACAGCAAACGTGAGACAAATGTCCAACAAGTATTATATTTAGACAAAATGAGTCCAATAAATTAGAGGGAAGGTCAAATGGATGAAAATCCAAACAAATTATAAAATAAATTTAAATCGTCAATGAGACAAATCCAATAGAAATTCAAGATCTAAATTTTAAAATCTAATGATAGTCTCGTACTCAAATCAAATATTCAAATCCAAACAAATATCCAAATTTTAAAAATAGTCCTCGTTGAAATGTATATACATATATATAACCAAAATAGAGGTGATCTAAACTAATTTCAAAGCTGATGTCGATTCGAGTCCAAATCCAAATCCAAGGCCTGATCAACTTGTGATTTGGGGTAGAATCCGATAATCGGATGATCCAATAGTGTACGCAGAAGTCCAAGCAGTGTCAACAAATATTCTAAAGGTTCGGATCAAAATCTATAGTCAAAATTATTTGTACAAGACATACCGATACCCGACTGTGGGTAAAATCGGTGAATTTCAAATTTAAGTCTAAAATTCGAATCCAGATCAAAGTCCAATACAAATAAAGATACAAATCATGCATCAAGTTTAAATTTCGATTATTTAAAGACTAGTTTGAGGAATGGTTATACATAATCATAATAACCTTAACCCAAATCAAATGCAAATTAGGCCAGATATAGAACCTGAATCGGAGCAGAGAGGATTTCTTCCTAGTCAAAAGCAGCAGAAAAAAGAAAAATGGAAATGTATTAAGCCGTTTTGGCTGAGATTCAAGAAGAATGGGTCTGGCCTTTCACAAATCTTGCCTTTCTACTTCTACCTTCCCTATTTACTCCATGAATTAGCGTCGACCTGTCTTTTCCGCGTAGAAACTTGCAGGTTCGGGAGCTGAATCATCGTAGAAAAAAAAAAGATCAATCCTCATGATTTGCGTGGGAGGTTCGTCAAAACCGGGTGGAAAGGGACCAAGCTCAGAGTCAGAGGCGAGTTGACAGACAAAAGCTTGGATGTTGTGATTCCGCCTTTCCTGTAGCGAGTGAAACTCCGTGAATGGGCAGAAAGGGTGTTCAAACCGAGTGTTGAGGAAACCTTCGTCAGGAGGTTTCTCTTTGAGGAATCGCCGTTCTTCGCTCAAAATGATTCAGGAGACCTCTGTTCTCCTTTTTGCCTGTTTAATAGCTTGAGACGAGTACAATGAGGATCAGAACCGGACAACTCCCTTTAGTCAAGCCCAGTTGAAATGCCAGTCAGGAAGGCTCTCGGAAGGTTAGGAAGGACAGGGTTTCAAACCTCCGCTATCTTTGGTGAGTATTGCGTGTCAAACGCTCGATTGGGTCGAGAACTGACCATTGCTCTTTATACATTTATTTGACAACCAAACCAAAGATGCACAGAGAAAAATCACCCACCCGAAGCGATCAACGTGGCTTATTCGCTCTCTTCGCGCTATTGCTTCCTTCTTCCCCGCCTCTTAGGCTTAGGCTAAGGAATAGAGCATGAGGGAGGACACCACTGGCTGTATACAAACCAGGGATCCGCGTGACCAACGCCATGGCCAAATTACCTCCCGGATGGGGAACCTCATGCCCTTATCCACTTTCCATTTAAAGGGTTTAGGTTTTTCCTCCTGAAGCTTTACACGATGGGGGATGAGAGAAGGGTTTACACCATGAAAGTAGTTGAGCCCGTACACATGAAGCCATTTAAAGGCATTGTTACTGCGCGGACGAGGAAGCTCTTGACGGAGCCTACCTCGGATAAGGGCAGAGGGAAGGAGTAGTTCGCTTACTTCTACCCTTGGTTGGGAGAGAAAGTCCCCTCCTTGAGAAGCGGAGAAAGGATCAAAGAGAAGAATCGGAGTGGTGAGCAGGGCGAGAGGTTAGGAAGCGAACCTCCGTCTACGGAGTACTTAGACGAAAGTCTTTTCTTTAGGGAAAGCCCTTACTTCCTTCAAAGCCTAGAGCACCGTGCAGTCTCAAGCCGAATACGCTATATCAGCCAGCACAACTTCAGGCAAGGAATTTCACCCTCTTTCTTGTTACTTAGGCTGCCCGAAAGCCTAGTGAAGGAGTCCTGAAGTGAGCTTCGCCTTTGATTGAACTGAACTCCTCTACAGCACCCCCTCTTCTCTGGGCCCTTAGGGGAGTTTGAAGGACGAATGCAGGAGGGCAGCTGTTTAGAGCGCTCGCTCCGTACGGTAGACCGTCTGGCGAAAATGCCGCAGGCGCGAAGCGTGGTAGGCCTGCACCGAGGGAGCATAGGGAGGAAAAGGAACCCGGACGATGGAAGAGCCAGGAGAGGCCAGGTCATTTGACAGAAACCCAAATCAAATGCAAATTAGGCCAGTACATATGGCCACCCATATACTCTGCACCCTTGGATAAGGTTGGTCACTATTATTTCCCTCTCATAACGTTGGGTGTAATCCTCAAACTTGTCAAATATATTAGAACGTTCAAATATATTATAAGATTAGATCAAAATATCCAAATGGGAAGGGTCACTACTTCAAGTCTTTCCTGCCGGCGGAAAGAGATTTCCAAATAAATCTCCTCATCGGGAGCTTGCTAGAGTGTCCAATTTCTAAATCCAAATATAGTAACCACTATCCGGCACATGTATGTGAAAATTTACGGCCTATACAAG